>OZ025213.1:3879721-4130591 GCA_964019055.1 Anthopleura xanthogrammica
CTAAATATCAACCGATGGTGGTATAAAACTATACAACTAAAGTCAAGGCATCTTGCTCAGTCACAACACACAAGTTGAAATTCGCCTTTTTTTTATTTATTGCAACGTCGTCACTTAAAATTACAAAAATTGATAAATATTATTCCCTGTTGAATTCTAAAATATTGTTATGAGCATTAATTCAAGCCTTAAACATGGGTTTCTCTAGTTAAAGTTATATAAAAACCTTGCCGTATTTCACTTACCGCTAGAAGCCCCGCCGTAAAAAACGTGAATCGCAGACGACCGCAGGACCTAGGTGACGTGAATATTTCACGGTTTGTGGTTATGAAGAAAAAACGTCAATCTAAAAGTCTGTGATTTGAATGTTGTTGTGGTGTATTATCGATCATAAGACTCAGTAAAGACGTCATCTTTCATTACCAGCTAACCATCAGAAGTAAAACATATTACAAAAACCAAGTGGCCGTGTTAGCATTTTCAAAGCAAGAATATCTAAAAGGCTATGGAAGGCGCCGCGATGATGCATTGTAAGTACAACAGATAACTTAGCTAGTATTTGATAACATCCCAGGGCCATGAAGGGGAAAGGGGGAAGGGGTTCCGTTTAAAATATATTTTTTCTTAAGGAATGTCAAAACACGATATCAGGATAACCTTGGGCAGTTTTCTTCTTAGGATGATTGGGCTGCCCGATCAATACCGATAGAATGCTTTGAGAAAGAAAACGTTTTGCACATTTTGTTGTTATTGTTGTTGTTGTTGTTGTTGTCATTATTATTATTATTATTATTATTACATTTTTCCAGATGGGAATTGAATCCTTTCGAAGAAACTGCCAGTGCCACTTTAGAAGATAATTTAATAAGTAAGTAATATACCAAGGGCGTAGCCAGGATTTTGCCTTAGGAAGGCCCAAAACCCGTTTTAACATCAACCAAAAAAACGGCCAATCAAACCAAAAAGAAAGCAAACAAAAAAAACGGCAAACACATATGATGGAGAAAGGGTGGACCCCTGTGGCTACGCCCCTGTATACGCTTAAATGAACGTTGACATCTAAATAATTTACCTTGGAATGAATATCCACTGATTCGAGTTTTGTTGAATAAAGCTCTTCCAGTAGCCATTCTTCAGCATCCAATCCTCTTTCCTAACAGATATCTAAGGTATGTTAACAAGTTCATTCGTTGATTTTGTTCGAGTTCCATATATATATATTTAGTAAAATTCTACTACTATACTATTGCAAATCCTGCATTGATTGGCTAACGTACTCACTATCTATCAGCCGATAGATAGTGGGTAGAGAAAGCCGGACTTGTTTTGAAATGTATATATATATACAGCTTTTTGCTTACATTATTGAAAACACTGATGCTTGCTCAAAGAGCTGATAATGATTTATGAACTTCTCACTCAATGAGTAAATTTTCCCTGCATTTGTGAGGACGGAAATAACTTTTGGTTTTTATAAGCTACAGAGTTTATTCTTATAAGCAGTGTGATTCGATTAAACGCAAAATATAAAATGTGTGTTGTTGTGCACACTTTCTCCTCTGATGTTTCAAGCAATAGAATCTTATATTCTAAATTAGAAATACTTCTCGGGTATAAGTTTAATCTTTTCCTCTAGTCTGGCTCAAAAGACTGAAAGGTTTGCAATTGAGTTATATATGCAAAAGTCAGAATATAATGTAAATCTATGTTATTGTAGCTATAAATTTGCTCCTTGAATATCAAAAGAGAATTGAGTCGTGATTTATTTCGACACACTTTACACTTGAGATAGAAAACCAAAAGTTATTTCCGTCCTCACAAATGCAGGGAAAATTCCTCATTGAGTGAGAAGTTCATAAATCATTATCAGCTCTTTAAGCAAGCATCAGGGTTTTCAATAATGTAAGCAAAACGTCCAGTTGTCCGATGCTATTATTATAGCGCTGGCAATCAACTCCACGCTAGTCACGCTCCTTTACTTTGAATCGCGCGCAAAATCATTCCCACAATGCACCCGATATAGTTATATACTTCGCTCAAATGGATCAGAATTTCTGCATATCGCTGTATATATGTATATATATATATATATATATATATATGTATATATATATATATATATGTATATATATATATATATATGTATATATGTATATATATATATATATATGTATATATATATATATATGTATATATATATATATATGTATATATATATATATATGTATATATATATATATGTATATATATATATATATATATGTATATATATATATATATATATATATATATATATATATATATATATATATACACACACATTTTTTTATTTTATCTGTGAGTCGCACACATAATGTATGGTTCATATATGGTTTTTAGAGATTTTCTAATTTGCTAAAACCTGATTAGTTTTCACTAGAAACCTCCTCGCTCCTTATATTAAAGCATAAGCTACTCAATTTGGAGGACAAAACAAAAGAATCACAATCTCCTGAGAATTGGAACCTATTTTTTTATCCTCCAAATTGAGCTACATTCCGCAGTGCTGAACCGCAAGTGTTCAATAGAAGCCGGTAGGCTCTGGCTGAAAACACATGATGGTCAGTGTTTGACCATCATTTGGAACAGATCATGAAACTCAAAGAATTTCATTAGCTCATTGAAATAAAGTGGTTAAAATTTTAAAGGAGGGCGCTGAAGTGTTCATACAAGCGCCTCTTACCTCTACGGATTGGGTTCCTGCTTCCTTTGGACTTCCGAGAAACCACCGACGACGGTTATTTCCTGGATGCACATGTGGGTACTCCGAGTTTCCCTGCAGTCTGAAAGTCGAAAAAATGTATCCAATTAGGGAGGTTCTATCCAGGTGGTGTGAGTGATAGTAACTGAGGTGCAGTTACATTGAAACGGTATTGTACTCCTGTACTTTTAATCTCAAACATCGGTTAATCTACTTGATTTTTATATACTTACAGAGCTTATAACTTAGGCCGCTTTGGTTATTATGTCGGTCACGAAGCAATGCATGGTTTTAGCATTATCGGTAAGTCGATTAATAATGGATTAAACAGGCTACCGTTGCTTTTGAAACCAATTAAGGTTTAGAAATATTTTTTAAGCAGCAGTAATCCCCATTAGGACATGCTTCAAGGATTGAGTCTCCGTTGAACTTGAGTCCTCTTATCTAAGGCTTTTTTCTTCTTAGTTCACAACACATTGCCACAAAAAAAAAACACAACTCACAGCACTTAACAATCTATTCTATTACTTTTTGTCATGTTCCTGGGTGAGGCGTTTGGCATCGCAATAGCAGAAAACAGGCGGTATCGTAGTGTTGTATACCAATTACAAAACATCGGCGGTGTCGTAGCATTATTTACCAAATACAAAACTTCGGTGGAAACTTCAACTTAATTCGAAAGATTTTCGACAGAGAGAGATAGACTGAGAAGTATTTAGTGAAGTTTGACAAATAGTGTTTAAGTGTCCTTTGCATTCATAATAATAATAATAATAATAATAATAATAATAATAATAATAATAATAATAATAAACTCTTTATTTAAAGAGGGTGACACGGAATAGTTAAAAACTAATAAACTAGTGGCCCTCTATCATCACTCAAAGTACAGATAATGATGGTGATGTGATGTGTTTGTTTTAAAGGTATAGCCTATGACAAGGATGGAAAACGTAGAAACTGGTGGTCAAAAAAAGCGCTTCAAGAATTTAATAAAAGAGTAAAATGCTACGAAAAGCAATATTCCGAGTACAAAATAGCAGGAATATGGCCTGTAAGAATCCATCGAAGAATTCAACAGTCCCCTTCACTGTTCCCTGCGCCACCTTGAAAGGTAGTCGGGCCTTTGCATCGAAGCGAGACGAACGGTGAGCTTGCAATGATAGAGACATGTGAATAATTGTCCAAGGTATTAAAAAAGGTCTTTATCATTGCAAGCTCACCGTTCGTCTCGCTTCGATGTAAAGGCACGGCTACTTTTCAAGGTGGCGCAGGGAACTGTGAAGGGGACGAATATTGAACTATATGCTTCAACTCTTTCAATAATAACCATGGCAATGAATAAATATTATCTTATTAGGTCGATGGAGTAAATACAGCTGTGGAGAATATTGCAGACAACGATGCTTTGAAAATAATACTCAAGGTATATATGAAATTGTTGAATAACAAGTGTCGAGATAGGGCAGTCGTTTCTTGCCTAGAACGCGAGATACAGGACGAGGAAAGACGTTAGTCTTTCTCCACCCCATTTTCCTTCGCCAACCAACCAAAGACGCCTATAGCTGTAACAGTTATATATTCCAAGGCGCCACATAAACAAGTGAAAAATAAAGCGCATAAGGAAAACGGCTGCTGCTGAAGAAAGGAGAAAGGTCCATGGAAAATCTTGTTTCGTACCAAACGTACGAAGAAAAATGTTCTTATTCACATATCGAATTCAAATGTAGCGTGATGTTATGCGGAGGGAGGAAAACCGGAGAACCCAGAGAAAAACACTCCAATTTATTAAGGGAGAGACCTATAATAAATTCTCAAAATGTGATGCCGTGTCTAAAAATCGCACCCGACACCCCAGAGGTGAGAGACGAGTGTACAACCGTTACCTCACCATTCAGTATTCTCTTCATTGTGCAGGCTTATTACAATTGGGCAAAGCTAAATCCCAGTGAAACATGGCTGCTACCAGGACTGAATTTCACCAATGAACAACTGTTATTCATTGGATATGCTCAGGTTAGTGACAAGTCTTTCGTTTTTTTTTTTTTTTTTACTTTTAGTCAGTTCCTAAATTCATTTTTGGACACAGGCCCCTGATCATTTCACGGAAGATTATACTCGTTCTGTCTGGGTACGAGAATCAATATACCCAAGTTCGTAAATAGCCCTCGCTCGAGTCCCTCTATGTTGTGTCTCCCTGGTAACACTCTCTCTTTGAGGCCTAATAATAATAATAATAATAATAATAATAATAATAATAATAAATCTTTATTTGGGTTACAGATAAAGTGAAACTTTTTTCCAATCTGGCCCGATAAATTATTTACATCAATAAATAAGCTGCCTATACAAATAGATCCTAAACTAATTAACTAAACTAAATATCAATAAATAGGCCTACACCCTGGTTTAATTATAAGTGGGTTTTTTTCCACTTCTATTTATCACCCTCTTTGAATAAAGATTTAAATTCACTGTCAGTATACTTAAGATACGCAAGGTACTGCTCCTTTATTATTGTCATACATAGGACCATTGTAGTTCCGCTTCCCCTGCACGACGATACTTCAATAGTCTTGATGAAAGTCATGCAGATCCAAAATTCAGGTTTGTTCTTTAGTGAATTTATACTAAAATTACCCTACTGATAGCTAAGGTCCTTTGCTCATTCTTAACAGGGCTATTGGTACGTTGGCAAACTCCTGCGAATTCGCCAATGCATTCAATTGCAAACTCAACAGCCCAATGAATCCAATCAACAAATGCTATCTCTGGAGTAATGAAGGATCATTGAAGGAACAGTAGGGTCCATAGTCCAGTCCCGGACTCCCTTTTTGTCCGCTCCGACAGGCTGAGGTCCCGGAGAAAAGAGAGTCCGGGACTGGACTATAGGGTCCCTTGTTAAAACTAACAATTGTTAACGTACCAGCCTGTAATCACCGGATATGCTTGGTATTAAACACAGTAGTTTCTTTAGCTATCATTGAATAAAATGGTCAATGACTTACAAACATGTCTAGTCTCTATATTGTTGACCCAAATCCCTCGACTTGAAACAATTGTTTGAAGGCAATACAGTGTGTGAAGGCAGTAAACGTTGGCTTCTGTGTAACGCGCGTGAATTTATTACTTTCGACTTTTACATTATCCTACATCTCTTTAAATCTCATCCCTTGAATTTGCTAGCGGTTCAAGGGATTCCCAGCGTTTCCTAGCGATTCACAAACTATGAATGAATAGATAAATAGGCTAAATATTGGTTCCAGATTTGAAGCAAGGCTAGAAATTTCTTAAAATTTGTAGGCCCTGTCCTGCTATCACATGTACGTTTGCGATTATGGCTCTCCTGGTTCTCGCGCAGGCTACTATGGCCGCGACACAGTGTAACTCTCATATCTTCTATAGACTCCTTTCATGTGACCTCAAGGCAGCCCAATTTGGAGGAGCCCAAAATAGCGTTTATATGTATTTATTTCGAAATAGACCCCTTGCACGTGACGTCAGAGCAGCTCAAATTGGAGGGCAAAATTGTATACTCCTTGATTTGCATCAATATTCACTTGACGCCTTCCAGCTCGTTCACGAACCGTTTATTCCTGGTCCTGCTTTTCCCTTCTTTTGAAATCGTATTTTCACTAATTTACATTGTAAATATAATTACACAACATTATATCTATTGTAATCATCTATCAATTTATTTATTGTACTTAATAATAATAAACAATTGCTGGACGGCTCTCCTCCTAATTGCGTGTTTGTAGTATTAAGTATGAAATATTTTCTTTTCGGCTGAGCGTAGCGAAAGAGAATAGAATGAGATTCAGAGAACTACCTTAAGACTCCCTAGAGGCCAAATCCTATGTGGAATTTGACAACACATAGTGAGGTGTTGTCTTGAATAAATTTAACAAACCATGAGGGTTTTACCTTGGCAGCTCAAACATAGACTCGCTGTAGTTGCTTACTTTTGAACGCTTACTGAATCATTCCTAGTGCAGCAAAGACAACGAAATTTGGCAGCAGGTATGTTAACATGTTGTTCTACCCCATACTGGAAAATTACAGGAAACGAATAGATAGAAGTTTTTAAAATTCGAGATAATACAAATTCGGGACATTCACCTGGTGGTCACGACAATCAATCCGCAGTTTGCTTGAGGATAACATTAGCGTTTAGCCTCTGATGTCTGCATATTTTGTTGACAAGCTACAATAGGCATTGGTCTTTCTAATAGTAGGTATGTTATGTAAAATTTTGTTGAGACTTTGGCGGTAGTTTTCACTACAAAGTTTTGCGTCATAACAGCCAGCGCAAATTTGTGTAGCAGCTTCTAAGGACTAGATTGCCGCGAAACTTGCTGTATATATTCTTCTATGCGTTTACACTGGCTCAATAAAAAATTTAAAAACTTCATCTTGAATTTTTAGATTTATGAGTATTTTTTCTTAAAAAGCCATTTTTTAAGATTGTCATCATCTCAAAATATATTATCCAATTCGCAGAAATACAAATACTGGTACATAGTTAGTAAAATGCGTAATTAAAGCTGTTGTCCTGCTAGAAAAGTAGGATAAAAGGTTGTTCTCCACAGGAAAGGAAAACATTTGTGCGAAATAAGTAAGGATTAGTTTGGTGATTTGACGAGTTTTGGAATGTTCATCATTGAGCTCTAGAATACTTCCACAGGCAACCCAGTGAACGGCGCTCCAAGAGCGTCTAGTTTTCCTAGCATCAAGTCAGCACGCTTACTTATAGACGTGACGTGACAACAAGCGTGACAAAGAGCATTCTACAAACAGGTTGGGTGCGACCTTTAATGTCACCGAATTCTTTTGCATGTCACGCTAGCACTCGTATTTGCAATGGAAACTGCAAAATATTCTCCACATTTTCGCTTCGCCACGAAAGAGTTTTGACGGACCAAGAACAACATTTTTACACAGTCATAATGGAAGGTTATATTGCCAGGAAAAATCAAATGAACATCTAACAGAGGCGTTTGAGTGTTGCTTTTGAAAGTCGGGATTATTATTTTGTCATATGATTCTCTCACTCCCTTCGAGTCACTCTTATTTGATGTTCATTATGAGTGTTCATACTCGGATTTTTCAAAAGATTTTCTGTTTTGAAATGACGAAATAATGCTTTAATACTAGGCCAAATCCCAAACTCGGCCAATACTTATTTGTCAAACAACAGCCCATCAAAAACGCCTTATTTTACAGACGACCCCTCAATGTAGACTTCAGTTTTATTAAAACATGTTTCGCGTTTACGCATCGTAATGAAATACGCTTTGATTGCCATCAATAATATTTTTAGCCCTTAATTTAAAAGGATTGATAGTAAAAATAGTAAAACTCTAAATATCGGCAATATTCTTAGTGATTTAGAAAGAGGAAATAATGATGTTGCTCGTGGCTAAATGTCAATGCCTTTCGTTGTTTGGTTTTTGTGGTGAAGCGCAGCAAAAATGCACGATTTTCACTTAGTCATAAGGCCTGTCTGATGGTCAATTTAGGGCATTTTGAAAAACTTACGATTTTGAAGGAAATAAAAATCCGTTTGGGGTTTGATTGGTGAAAGAAAAAGAATTTCGGTTTTATTCGACTGTCCGCCAATTCTCGATATTTACAGACAAAGGCTCTTGAAATTTAAGCCAGACACAGTAAACACCAGTATTACTACGAATTTCACCAAAGCGTGCCACGCGCTAAAAATCGTCTGCGTATTTGTTTGCCAGATGTGTGCAACTACGCCGATAAACATCACCGTTTTACTCTACATTCCTTTCTCCACGGGTCGTCATCCTTTTGATAATTTTCTTCTCAACAACTCATCAAAAGAATTCCGACCCGTGGAGAAAGGAATGCAGACTAAAACGTTCATGTTTGTCACAAATACGCAAACGATTTTTTTTAGCGTGTGCCACGCTTCGGTGAAATCTGTAGTAACAGGTATTAATGGTTACAGACGTGTAGTCTCTACGAGTTCTGGCAAATATTTGGAATAAACACCTTACATTATCTAATGAAGAGGAAATTTGGAGACATATCTTGAAAGAAATATTGTCGTTGCCATGAGACAACGCTTTAAACGCTTTAAACATGAGCCCCTGGCTCGGGAGAATTGGGCGTTTCGAAGTAGATTATTGGCTTTACCTTTTTTACTTTTACAGGCGTTGCTCTTTTTAACAGTTAGGATGAGATCCTTCTGTTAAACTCACGCAACGACAAAAAAACTGAAACAGTTCATTAGGTCAGTTTAGAATTTTAAAAGAGAAAAAAAGGTTAAGGAAAGACATTCACAATGCAAAATAACAAATTTAATTTGCATTAAAGCAACACTAAAGTCAATTTAATAGGGTATTTAAGTTAAGTTTAATGTTTGAATTAGATTACATAAACAAGCCTTTATAGACTTTGAAGATATAAGGTAAATTTGTAAGTTAAATGATTGTGCGAGTACTTTAATAATAATAATAATAATAATGTTTAATGCTTATTTATAACACGCATTTTAACATGACTCGATGATCAAATGCGCAAAATAATAAGAAACAAAACACTATAACACATACACCCAGCTGCAAGAAGGCCGCCATAGGAAGAAAGAACCCCCGCAATCCGGCGAGATTATAGGGCTTGCTTACGATAGGTTTCGAAAAATGAGGACTGCTGACTTCGACTATAAAACAACTCCAAATTCATAATCAGAAGAAGAACACAAAAGGAAGTTAAGATATAAACGAGGCATACACAAGGAGGTTTCGAAATCCAATGTAGCCTGATGAAAGGGATAGCCGGCCGGATATTGGACAGTAGATTACATAAACAAGCCTTTGTAGACTTCTCGAGTTTGAAGGTATAAGGTAAATTTGTAAGGTAAATGATTGCATATATATATATAACTTATTGCTACTGTGATACCGTATCTAGAACTGTAAAAACTGTTTAATTAAGGGTTAGTGGCATTTATGTTTGCGGTTCAAAGATATTTAGGATGTGTTATCGACCAGTAGAGAAGATCAGAAGGTATTTAATGTAATAATCAATAGCAACTTAAATTCATCTTAAATCCTATATTAATGTAACTTTAGTTTTACTTAAAGTTTAAGTAAATCCGTTGCCTGATCATGAGTTTCCTTTCCAAAAAATGAAGGATTTAGTGTACACTTAAAGTTAAAGTCATTGTGTAAACGACTTTACAAAGACTTTAATCACGTATTGAAACCCCTTAAATCTCATTACACATTTAAGATACCTTAAATCATAGTTAATGGAGTGGAATGGTCGCAGGAGTGGAATGGTTTGGAAACCTATTGTTCTAGGTTTTTGTTTGCCTTTTTCTATTGTTATATGACGTTGACCGTGCACAGAGAAGGAAAAGTTACAGCGTTTGTTCATAGTAACTCAAGGAATACAGACAATTTTTTCTTTGGAATTTGACTACAGCTCACAGTAATTTAAGGAATGTACACATTATCAAACAATATACCATTTTCGAGATGCACGAGCGCTTTCAAAAATATCTAAACACTTAAAACTTCCACGGGCTTTAAGCAAATTCTAAAGAATAAATTACACGCTATGAGGTTGAGCGACGACAACCGTGAAATGGTCTATTGTACTGATAGCAGAAATAATAATTAAGAATTACAGTTCACTGAAATACAGTGACACAGAAACTTTGCCATGAAGAGAAGAAAATTCAGTCAAGAAATATCCGAAATTGAACCAAAATGTAGAGTTCAGAGGTTAGAAGACAGTAGACACAGTACAGCAGCAGGTAATTCCTACCAATGAAAAAAACTATGACAAGTTGCAATGAATGGAATTCGAGAAAAATGAAAAGTACTCGAAAACGATCTTGAAGGATACACGGTTGATTTACCGGTAAAAGTCGTTTATCATATAAACGACAACTGGATCTAACAGTCTACAGTTCTGGTAGCACTTTTAGATGAGAAGGGCAGCTAGTATCATAACAGACACGCAGCAAGAACTGATCAGTATAGTCGTGATGGGAAGACAGGCGAATGGTGGCAGCGGTGGGAGACAAGAAAACAAGCGATGGTCGTTAATCCATGGTCCACATTTCTTGACAATCTTACTGGTAATATCCATGATCCACGTAGCAACAAGTCAGGACAAGATGAGTACTCTTGATCAAGGTTCCAACATCATTCGATCTCCAAGATATGCCAAGACAACAGGCAAAACCAACACCCAATCTAGCAGGGTTTGTAACACCAGTGAATGCATTGACGCAGCCGATCAAATTAAAAATTCGATGAACCTGACGGTGGACCCGTGTGATGACTTTTATGAGTACGCTTGCGGGAAATGGCCGGAACACAATCTTCGTCCGCCCGGCTACTCATATTTTTCTTTCTCTAAAATAGTCGAATTGAAAACAGAGAAATATAAAAAAACAAAATTAGAATCAGCAAAGATAGAAGTCAGCGGAGCGAACACAGAACTACAAAAAATGCCATCAAATCTGTACAACTCGTGCATGAACTTAGGGGCCATCAATAAGCTTGGTGCCGCACCTCTGAAGGAACGTATCGAAGAACTTGGAGGTTGGAGCATGAGTGGAAACTGGAATGAGAATACGTGGGATTTTAACGAGAAACTTCTTTCTATTCATAAAATTACAAAAGATCCTGAAGATTGGAATGCGTTAGGGCCTGTGTTTCGGGTAAGAATCATACCAGACCTCAACGACAACAAAAAGAAAGGTCTCGCTGTAAGTACCCTAGCCGGCTATTAATGAATTGAAAATTCAAATGTCGAGAAATATTTTTAAACAGATAAACTTGCCATGCGTCATAAAATATAACTGTCTGAAAAGTGCCTAATCTGGCAATTGTATTCTTAATTCTTTTGCTTGAAATAGTCTAACGGGTTGATTCGAATTTTATTGCTCTGATCCTATAGATATTTCAAGCTGGACCAGCCCTAAAGAAAAAAGAATATCTAAATCTATCATCAAAGGTAAATAACCAAATAAACTGTACTTTTTTATGATTTACTGACTTATAACTAAAGTAAGGTTACTACTCTTTCATTTTCTACAATGAATTTTACGGAATGTTACTTTTTCTAGAAAATTTCAGCATACAAACAGCTGATCATTGATGTTGTGGGTCTGTTGGGTGGTATTCCCAACACCACTGCCAATAAAGCAGACGAGATCATTCGTTTTGAAGCCCAACTTGCAGAAGTGAGTTAAGATTTATTATCATGTTTTATTTTTATGGTCGAAGCAAAAAAGGAACGAAAAAAAGGTTTGAAGGGTTTCTATTCAAGGGCGGATCCAGGGGGAGGGTCGGGGGGTCGCGACCCCCCTGTCATACCTGAGGTTAGGGACGGGCAATTTGATATTTGATGGAGCAAGGTCTCGATCCTTAAAAAAATATCGTGCCACGTCAAATACGGCAAAAAAAAATATCGAGCTAGCTTATAAATTCGATTTCAAGATTTCACTTCTTTTAAACTAAATGGAATATTCGACTTTTGAAGGGAGTCTAATGCCTCTCAAACCGCTGGAAATCGCATTTCCGAAAGTCTGAATTTCAAATTTTTTTGGGGGAGCATGCCCTCCAACCCCCGTCCCTAGTTGCTCAAGCCTACGGCGGTCAATTAGCTTGGTAAAGTTGACGTCATTTCTACGTCATTATTTCCGATAAGCTGGTTGGACCCCCCTTTCAAAGATTCCTGGATCCGCTCTTGCTATTCATCTCTTACAGTTTATTGTTGACTTAAATCTCATTTATTTCTGGTTTATGCTTGGTAGGCTTCTGCAACTGTAGCAGAAGTGCATGAATCGGTAGGACAATTGACCGGTAGAACTCTTGAACAGCTTCAACGAGATGTGCCTGAGGTAATTTGTAGCTCACCTGCATTCCAACCATTCAAAACATCGAAAAACAAATTGGTGTTTTTAATGAATTCTAAAATTAACTAGAAAGTTACTGCATGGCGTTTAAAAATATATGAATTTTGTATTTTTTCTCATGTATACTTTTTCTCATCGGGATGCACGTGCACGTTCTAACGAGTTTTATTGTAAGTTCCTTTGTGTCTACGTGAATGAATAAACTTACTTACTTACTTACTTATACTTACTTACTTACTTACTTATACTTACTTACTTACTTACTTACTTACTTACTTACTTACTTACTTACTTACTTACTTACTTACTTACTTACTTACTTACTTACTTACTTACTTACTTACTTACTTACTTACTTACTTACTTACTTACTTACTTACTTACTTACTTACTTACTTACTTATACTTACTTACTTACTTATACTTACTTACTTATACTTACTTACTTACTTGCTTACTTACTCATGATGCTTTGCTCACTTTACTTTGTTTACTGTTATTTAACAGCAGCTGGCTTAATTCTGATTCTCATGAGGAAATAAAAATAAAAACTTGAACTTGAAACAAAGTTTGGTAATGGTAGTTAGTGAAATGATGTCTTCACGGGACTTTGGTTGGGACTTCACGGCACTTACAATGGGCTTTCTTCACACGGCAGCCATGCTTATTCCCATGAGAGCAATAATCTTTGTATGGAACGTTCTGAAGCGCCTCAAAGCGAAGGCAAGGGGACCCAAGGGATTAAAAACCTATTGTTTCAACCAATATGGCCGCCGCGGAGCGAATACAAATTTCTACTTAATTCAAATGAACTTCATCATGACGTCGCTTTTTATTTTCTGATTAGTTCGACTGGATTGATTACTTGAAAAAACTGATGGCACAAAATGCAATTACTAAAAGTGAATTCATTGTCTTGCCGGCTTCGCTGCCCTACCTAAAGAAGGCGATGAAAATAATACATTTACAGAACACGACAAAGAGGTGAGTACAAAACATGTTGAGTCGTAAACGTCTAAAAATTAAATAAGCCCATTATAACGCGATTCTATTGTTTTTCTTATGTTCTAAGGCCAAAATGGCATGTTTGGATTTTTTACGGTATTTTGAGAAAAAAATCAGTGGCGGATCCAGGATTGCCAACCTCTCTCCCCCCCCCCCCCCCCCCCCCCCCCCCCCCCCCCCTCCCCCCGAATAGCATTACATGCACCCAAAACTCAGATTTGACCCTCATTAACCCTATAATGACCCTCAGTCGCAAGACAAACGGATAATTCTCATTTAATTTATTAATCCATCTTGGTTATATTTTCTTTATAGTGTACTGGCCAATTATATGGTATGGAACGTGATATGGAGAGAGATCAATTGGCTTTCTACACCTTTCAGGAACGCGCTGCTAAAGTACCATAATGCAACGAAGGGTATTAAAACTAAGAAAGAGCAGTGGAAAACGTGTGTTGCCTCAACTTTTGAATCTTTTGAGGAGGTAATATCCGCTGCATATGTCAATGAACGCCACGCACAATTTGCTAGGACAAAAATCATGGTAAGTGTATTCTTGATGCGTGTATACCAAGCACATAGACCCACCATTTTACCCACAACCGCTGACCCGTTTTCCAGCACTGTCATTATGTTATATTTTATGTATAAAGGCGGAAGGAATTTTAAGTGACGCAATTGAAGCATTTAAAGAAAACGTTAACCCACTGACCTGGTTAGATGATGCCACTAAACGTTTAATAATTCAAAAGGTAGGTAACTCATGCAATTATTCCTCAATCTGTGAGCTAGCTGTGCCCTGACTTAGGTCGATCAGTCTATGCAGGTTTTTTGCTGTTTTACAGGCTGATGGCCTGGGTAGAAGGGTCGCCTTTCCTGATTACATGTTGCCGAACAACTCAAAAATCGCCAAGTTATTCGAAAAGTACAGTGGCGTAAGTATATAATTTTATTGTTATTGTGCTGTGTTCTCCATCCAACACTCATTAGAGACTTCATCTTCCATTACCAGCTAAACATGGCAAGGGATACATATTTCAAAAACAAAGTGTCAGTCTCAAAGCAAAAACAGCAAAAAATGCTAAAAGACTACAGAAAGCCTCTAGATAATACAATGTAAGTACAACGGCTAACTAATAAAATGCTCAAACTTTATCATCTGTGAGGGGGATCACATGATTTGTTTTTAGACAAATAGAGAGAGGATCAGCGGTTAATGGTTTGCAACCGATCCCAAGAGGCAGAAGACAAAGATATGGCGGCTATGTTGGTGGTATTAGCAATAAAGGCTAATGAGAAGTCTTTTGTTAAATATCTAAAAACTAAAAAAATTTTAGCTGACCGATTTTGAGTAAATCGTACAAACATTTTCAATCCGAGATTTTGCGTGCGTTTATGTGTATCCATAAGATGCTTAGTTTGATTTATAAATTTTAACAACCTTACTTCTAATATAAATTCAAATGTTCTTTTAACTTATGATATAAAATGTTCAAGTTTTAAAGTTTCTCCTTTTCGTAAGAATCAAACGAGGGAAATTTAGTTTAACGACCGCTCAAAAATGTCCGGTACGGTTGTTTGGAAACAGGAGGGAAGCACCTAAAGGATTGGTGTATTGTCCTTTGTCGGGATAACATAAAATTTCTTACATTGAAGACTAAATTTTTTGAATGACTTGCATTTGTTGATGACGTTCATGTGTATTTGACAGCCTTTTAGCTCTACGACACGAGCGTTTCCCCTTCCCACCAATCTGCCCTCGGACTCTCGCCAAGCCACGTGTATTTTTCTTCTTATAGTATGTTCATAATGTTTGAGCTTCCCCATCAATATTGATATTATGCATACGCCGTGTGAAAAGAGAAAGCCTCTTGTTTTTACTTTTTTCAGATGGTCGGCTGCGTCTCCTCTCTCGGTAAACAGCGACGTCTATTATTTATCGACAAATACATTGAGTAAGTAATATACATGCACTTACAAACCTTTACATCCTAATTTTGGAATGAATATCCACTGATTCGAGTTTTGTTGAATAAAGCTCTTCCAGCAGCCATTCTTCAGCCTCCAATCCTCTTTCCTAACAAAAACCTAACGTAAGTTCATTGTTGATGTTTGAGTTTTTATTATGGTACTTTTTTATGTTTTATGGTACTTATTCCTACTAGCTGAGCGGCATTAAGTTTTCTAACCAATCACAGTCCGTTGTGATTTTTTATGGCTGGCCCTGTGTTCAAGCACTTTTTTCTACCAGAAAACTATTGACAACGAAATCCAATATATTTTAAGTTTCAGACAACCCTCTTAATCAGAGTGATCTTTCATCTGTATTTTATCTAAAAGCCACTCGAATAAAGATTTTCAAAGCAAATCTTGAGTGAATGGCCGCAGGTTTTGATCAACAACGCTTTACGCGATTAGTTGTTCGCTCAGCTGGAAATACTTGGGGCTTTTTAGATTTCATTACTAGACATTCTTCCCCTGCCCCCAGCTGAATCGCAAGTTTTCAATAGAATTATTTTTGGATGACAGCACATGGTGGTCAGTGTTTGACCAACATTTGGTGCAGATAATGAGATTTCCGAGCCCCTAATTTTGCATAATAACATTAGTCATGCTTTGTTGCGACGTTTCATCGATTTGAAAAAGATCCTAGGTCTTAGTTAACATTATAATACAGTACTCCTGCACTATTGATCTAAATTCAGCTGTCTTTATAAATGATCTTTACTTACAGAGCTTTGAACTTGGGTAACTTTGGTTCTCTTGCTGCTCGTAGCATGATGAAAGGTTTTGGCAAGAGCGGTAAGTCCATAAAAGATTTTTGAAAGTAAAACGTTTACACAGGCTGCTGCCATTGCCTCGGAAACTAAGGTTTAGGACTTTTAGCAGCAGTTGTTCCCATTATGACATGCGCTAGAGGTTAAGTTCCCCTTTAACTTTATAATAGCCATCTTATCTAAGGATTTTTTTTCTTCTTCACAACACTGCCACAGTAAGAAAACTTAACATCCATCTTCTATGAAGTTTGCTTCATGCAAACGAGCTACCACTACGTTGAGTATTTGCACCACACAAGTCACAATGCCTTTCGCATCAGAATAGTAGAAAACACGCAGGGGTAATGTAGAATCGAATTGTCTACCATTTTTAAAACTTTAAAAGTTTTAAAAAATAGATAAGGGTTCTTGAGAACAATATGCTCCCCTGGGTGAAGGGAGTAGGGTATCGAACTGGATCAAAACTTATAGCAAGCCGGCTTTATCTTAATCAGTTGGAGTTTAACAAATGTATTGTAAAGTGTTCTTTGTATTGATGGCTTGAACTACAGACAAGTCAAACAATTATGATGTGATCTACGTGTTTGTTTTGCAGGTAGATCTTTTGACAAGGATGGAACAAGAGTTAAAATCGGATGGTCAAATAAATCCGTTCAAGAATTTTATAAAAGAGTAGATTGCTACGTAAAGCAATACTCCGCGTACAAGATATTAGGAAAATGGCCTGTAAGAATGAATTTGCCTCAAACCTTTAAAAATTATTTGTAATGCAAGACCGTAGCAAGCTTTGAAAAAATGGGGGGGGGGGGGGGGGCACAAAGTCACTTCGCAACACGTGATCAACAAAGATGAATGTTTAATTCTATAGATTTAATTTTCTTGGGAAAACTGGGAGGCAGTGCCCTCAAAGCCCCCTGTTGCTGCTACGGCCCTGTAATGGTAATCATGCTAACGAATACATGCCATGTTATGTTATGTTATGTTATGTTATGTTATGTTATGTTATGTTATGTTATGTTATGTTATGTTATGTTATGTTATGTTATGTTATGTTATGTTATGTTATGTTATGTTATGTTATGTTATGTTATGTTATGTTATGTTATGTTATGTTATGTTATGTTATGTTATGTTATGTTATGTTATGTTATGTTATGTTATGTTATGTTATGTTATGTTATGTTATGTTATGTTATGTTATGTTATGTTATGTTATGTTATGTTATGTTATGTTATGTTATGTTATGTTATGTTATGTTATGTTATGTTATGTTATGTTATGTTATGTTATGTTATGTTATGTTATGTTATGTTATGTTATGTTATGTTATGTTATGTTATGTTATGTTATGTTATGTTATGTTATGTTATGTTATGTTATGTTATGTTATGTTATGTTATGTTATGTTATGTTATGTTATGTTATGTTATGTTATGTTATGTTATGTTATGTTATGTTATGTTATGTTATGTTATGTTATGTTATGTTATGTTATGTTATGTTATGTTATGTTATGTTATGTTATGTTATGTTATGTTATGTTATGTTATGTTATGTTATGTTATGTTATGTTATGTTATGTTATGTTATGTTATGTTATGTTATGTTATGTTATGTTATGTTATGTTATGTTATGTTATGTTATGTTATGTTATGTTATGTTATGTTATGTTATGTTATGTTATGTTATGTTATGTTATGTTATGTTATGTTATGTTATGTTATGTTATGTTATGTTATGTTATGTTATGTTATGTTATGTTATGTTATGTTATGTTATGTTATGTTATGTTATGTTATGTTATGTTATGTTATGTTATGTTATGTTATGTTATGTTATGTTATGTTATGTTATGTTATGTTATGTTATGTTATGTTATGTTATGTTATGTTATGTTATGTTATGTTATGTTATGTTATGTTATGTTATGTTATGTTATGTTATGTTATGTTATGTTATGTTATGTTATGTTATGTTATGTTATGTTATGTTATGTTATGTTATGTTATGTTATGTTATGTTATGTTATGTTATGTTATGTTATTAGATCAACGGAAAAGATACATCTGAAGAAAATGTTGCAGACAACGGTGGTTTACAAATAGCACTCAAGGTACCATAAATGTCTTTGTTGAATAACAGAATCATGTTACGAGATAGGGCAGGTGTTCCTCAGTTGTCCAGGGGCGCGGAGACATGAGCAGAGGAAATATGTCTTTCTCAGTTTCACCCTAGCAGTTTCCTACGCTAAGCAACAAGAAACTCCCTGCGTCATTTACGCCGCGACATCAACAGGTAAAAAATCTTAAAGGAAAGGTCATAAAAAATCATATTTTGCAACACCAACGTACGACAAAATATTTTTTGTAGAAGAAATTTGGTAAACATTTAGGCATTTTTACACTTAATTTCGTTTTAACTCGATTTTATAACCAGTAGATATTTTTCAGGCGTACTACAATTGGGTAAATCGAAATCCCAGTGAAACATGGCTGCTACCAGGACTGAATTTCACCAATGAACAGCTGTTCTACATTGGATTTGCTCAGGTTAGCCATAGAGACAAGAATTTCGTTTCTTTACCGTTATCGTTTGTTGCCATTAAGCAACGATCGACTCATTTCACGAACAATTATAAACTGGGTACTAGAATACCCTAAATGGACCTTTGCTCGAGTGCTTCTCTGTTGTAGCCTCCATCATTTTGTTAATACTTCTGTCGGCACCCAGCATGTTATATTAACTAGATTAATTAGATTTCAGGTTATAGGTACTTTTTATACGCCAAACTTTTTAAATAAAAAATTCAATTCATTTTTACTTCACTTCAATGTTCACTTCACTGTATACTTCTGTGACTATTATTCGTTACTGAAGGATTTGCATAATTTGTTGCTTTACACAGAGACTTTGTAGTTCCGCTACCCCTGAACACCGAAACGACAAAAATCATGATTCACTTTTATCAGATGATAAATTCAGGTTTGTTCATTAGTGAAATTATTCGGACAATTATTCCGCAAATTACCCTACATCTGGGATAAACTATCAACCAACATGCTTGTTATCTTCATTATTTGCTTATTCTTAACAGAATCATTGGTCCGTTGGCAAATTCCTGCGAATTTGCCAGTGCATTCGGGTGCAAAAAGTACAGCCCAATGAATCCAGTCAACAAATGCTATCTCTGGAGTAAAGAAGGACCATCGGTCTAACAGTAGGATCCCTTGTTAAAACTAACAATTGTTAACGTACTAGCCTGTAATCACCGGATATGCTTGGTATTAAACACAGAAGTTCCTTTAGTTATCATTGAATAAATAGATTAATATCTTACAAACATGTCTAGTGTGAGTGTCTTGTTTTAGCTCTTACTTACTGCTCTTTGCATAAGGCTATTAGACTATATTTAGGCAGCAGTTAGTGTTCTTGAGGGGTACCGATTCAGATATATTATTACATAATTTCGTGTCGTGTGCCACAGAGATCTGTATTAGGTCTGTACTCTTCTTACTATATATATAAGTTCTATATCAAAAAGCTCTAATTTCCCATTAAATTAAAGGGAAAAGTCACTGAAGGCCGGAGCTAAGATTAGAAAATATAAAAGAGCTCGTACACAAAAGCAAAACGGGGTGGGTGGGCTAAGGCGTGGAGTTTTTTTCTTTCTTACTTTCTTCTTCGCTTTTAGAATCTTGTGCCCCTAATAGATAGCACCAGACCTATTTCAAATAGGATTTTCCCGCTTTAGGTGTAATCCTGATTTTTAACTTTGGAGTTTCGAAAAAGCTAGCGTCCAGTCACTCTCGAAGTTTCAGTACCGCGCCTGTAACCTAGTATTTTTTCTTACGTCATCGGGGTGAGAGGTATCTTTCTTTACAAGCAAAGTGTGCCTTTGTTGTTTTGAAATTTTGGAACGAAAATGATGCCTAAGTACTGCGTCGTTACCCATTGACACTTCTAGTCGTCGTTTAGATTCTTTGAGAACTGTCGAAGTCCGATTACCGCGATGACGTCATAGGCCCAGTCTCCCAGTGGCGCGGTCGTGAGATTAATTTGGGCATTTTCCAAACGCGCTTAAAAATTAGGATTATACCGAAAGCGGAAAGATCATACTAAAACATGTTTTTAAGACCATAAAGATTTATTTGAAATAGGCCTGGTGTTATCTATTAGGGACACTTTAACTTCTTAAATAAAATTTCTGTTTATTTTGGTGCTCCTAAATGCATCAAAAAGAAAACTGTGACAATTATGATTGAAGTTTAAACTTGAAAACAGTACGTTGTGATTGTAGAACTCGTGCGACTCTTACGCTTCCTTCGTGTTGAGCAGCCTAACGCGTACACCCAAAACTCCAATCAAAAATATATTTTAGTTCGCTCGGGATCCCTGTGTTTCTTCTTTTAAACGTTTTGGGCTTCCTTTGTTAAATACCAGGCTACTAAGCTAAATTTAAGATGGTGGGAAGTTTGAAATATTTTATCGCTACAATAATCCAAGTTTTCCTTCAAATTTCCAAGAATTTACAGCTTTAAATAGAGGAAAAATTACCAAAAAGGGATCTACGTTCACTCCTAAATAAGGTAATCTTCCTAAATATGCATATGTAGAGTTGTAGAGCGTGCGAAGGACAATCTTTAAGGCCAATAGAATGAAACTCGTAGCTTTGCGTCAGGACAATTTTGAAAACAGATGAGGCTTTTTTTCATTTTTCACTATTCATTATATTATAATACACGCAATCATAAGGTCTTTATTGACTATGAAGTGTTTTTCAATCGTTTATGCACCCATATAGGTGCATTAGTACTTCTTCAGGTGAGGTATAATGAAGTGTAGAGGTGCTCACATTGTGGATAATAAAGTAACTTCATCATCCTCACGTCAGGTTAAACCACGGAAAAATAAACCTATAATACTGGTGTGGATGATTTTTTTTGTAAATATTGAATTTGTTTTTGTAAATAATGAACATTTTAGGCGGAAGGGTTCGGAGCATGCGAGTGGTTGACGCAAATCTATGACTTTTTTCATTCTCTTGGCCTAACTATGATTCAAGGGAAAGTTTGCGAAAGCACACTAATCAATGACCAATCCTTTAAGGGACAAGGTCAAAATAATTGTCCAAAATAGGGACCCGATTTTATTGATTTAGGTGGTGGGTATCGGTAAATACCCCTCCCCCTCAGAGACCTGTTGAAATGCTCGATACTGGGTGTCCGTAGTGACTATATCTATGTACAAATACGTTGTTTAGCATACATCCAAACAGACAGTACATTCATTTTTACGATTTGACTTTTAGATTTGACCAAAGGTAAAATTGAAAGCCCTATCTAAGGCATTAAACACTAGTACCCCTTACCTATCCAACACTGATAACCCTATTCATGACAATATCATGCATATATGATACCCGGCCTCTATAACCAAAATCCTGAAAAACCATACCCTATCCCTATCCGTATAGGCTATATATGGGAAACCCCCCCCCCGGAGTTTTATTAATCAGTTATATACAGGGCAATGCTGCATATTTATTCTGCTGGCCCCAGGCCTTCATATATCATACATTGATATTTTGGATAATTCTGTACAGAATATTACAATAGTAATAGATTTCATAAATCCATTCAGTTTGTCTCAGTACTTTGTTTACGCATCAACAATTGAGGAAAGACATTATAAAATTATAACGATCAAGGAAATGGGCACGTGACCTAAAATCGGAGGCGTAGTGAGGCAAACTGAATGGCTGCTGTCCTCATGATCAGTGAAGGGTTTAAAGTTATAAAGATGCACTAGGAATGGGATTACGTTCATTGTTCTTCATGTCAGAAAATATTTGCTTGAATTTTTCCCTCCTAGAAAGAAGCAACGTCAATTTTCATCGACGCCATTGTCTTGGGACCAACAATATTTAAAACTAATAATTAGCCTAAAATGTATTACGTGGTTGATTTCGTGCTACAAGACGCTTAACATCTAGAAAATCAATCAGTGTTGAATCAAACAATTCTTTGTACACAGGAAGCCCAAGCATGAGGTATCACTTGAAGATAGGCCCTTCATCACTCCAGACAGAACACTTTTTAGAAGGATTCATTGGGCTTGTTGATTGGCACTTGAATGCCTTGGAAAACTCGTAGGAGTTTGATAGCGTTCCGATCACCCTGAGGACACAGATGAAGAACAAATTCAATCAGTTAGTTAAGGTATGTTCTCCCTGAACTTTTCTTTTAAATTTTTGAAATTAAGATACGAACCTGAATTTTTCCTCTGAATGGTGATCACTGAGAGTCGCCAAGTACTGCTCATTAGGTCTACTGTTACTGCAATACGCCTGCAGAAACAAAACATACAAAAGTTATTGAAACACGCAGATAAAGAGATAAAATTCTGCCCATAACTGGAAAGTGTGGTATCAGGGCTTTTTTAGTCTAAATGTACATATATTGACTCCTAGAGATTGATTCCTAAATAGAGAGTGCCCAAGGAGTATTTCAGAGGGTCTTGGACTCTCTCGCTCCTTCTAGTCTCCTAAATAGTTGCACTTTTTAGGTTGACCGATTTCGGGTGAGATGGACCGCACCCCCTTTGCAAAAACGTTGGGTGTTTCTCTGCTATATTTTTATTAGGGCTTCTTGCCATGTATACATTATGCATCCAACACAAAAGAGCCTTTCTCAGTTGATTCAAAACAGATCGGCACTTGGCATAGGATTTTAATTAGTATTTTAGGCAAAGAAACACCTACCTGTCCAAATCCAATGTAGAATAACTGTTCATTGTTGAAATCGAGTCCAGGCAGCTTCCAAGTTTCATTGCCATTTTTCTTTAACCAGTTATTATACGCCTTAAAAATAGAAACAGTTTTGAGAACTTCAACGTTTGATGTACAACAGCTTGCCGAAAGACTCTACTTAGACCTCGTTTATTAAACGAAGCCCTTGCTTAAAGGTCCTTGCTGTTTATCCTTCACCGGATTTTAACTCATTTCAGTTGAAAAAAGAAGTAAACGGTACCTTAAGGGAGGATTTGAATCCACCATTGTCAGCAATATTTTCACCAAGAGTCAGTTTGCCATTGATCTGTTGAAAGAGATGAGCAGCGGCGATAATTGATTAATATTCCTTTCAACTATTTTTTGTATGAAACTGAATCCCTACATATCGGGGACGAAGGAGGGGTACGTTGTTTATTGAGCTGCAGTTGTGTGGAATAACTCTCCCCCAATTGCATATAGCTATATATAGCTATCCCCCTTGCTCAGTCTCAGTCTGAAAATATCGGCCGCGTTCATGCGATCGCCGTGTAAGAATTGGCGCATGCGCATATATGTTTTTGAGACATGAAAGACTCGCCATGACACAGGGACTACGGAACCCAATAAGTCATACCATGCCATATTAAAAAACAAGTTATCTTACTTTGAATTGTCCTGCTACTTTGTAGGTTGAGTACTGTTTCTCAATACACTCAGCCTTGATATTAAATTCGTTGAGCGAACCGCTTGACCACCACTGATCCGCCAGCTCTCCTTTTTTGTTGAATTTCCTTCCTTAATAAACAGAAACCAAGACGAATTTGAGAGTAACTTGGTTTATCAACGACCACCGATCATTCGCGAGCCTAAGCTAAAGATTTTCGGTCCGTGGTTTACAGTGCGGGCACTCGAACCGTGAACACTTCGAGTTTTTTTTTTACATTTTTTTAATCGTCCAATAAGAAACCAGGTTCACAACAAGGCTCCGACATTAAGTTTAGGTTAGCTAACTAAACATAATGTCAGAGTCAAGTTATGAATCTGGTGAAGTGTTCACGGTTCGAGTGCCCGTACTGTAATTAGGGCGGGGACCTCTTTACCTTCGTATACAAATTGCCCATTTCAGACAACATGACATCCCCTTGTAGATAAATCTTCTTTTGTTAAAATAGTGGCATCACATGGTCTGAAATGGGCACAGCAATCACCGAAGGTAAAGAGGTCTATTAAGTGTGAAGGTAGCTTATTATATCCATCTTGGAATCACTAGCAATTCTTGCAATCTGATTGGTTCTATGCAGCACTTGGTCTCGCAGTTTACCTACCAGTGTTGTCGAATCCATGTGTCATCTCATGCCCAAGAATCGAACCAATAGCACCAAAGGAAAGAGCGCTGTTGATGATGATAAAAAATAATAACAATTAGCAATAGTTGGTAGCGATTATATTACATATTTTTGTCTATTATCAATATTGACCAGTTCTTATATCGCGTATTTTCCATGCTTCAAGCGTATTGAGCTTTACAATGTCTGGTACTGGACTGGTTTTCACGAGTGCATGTTCACGCCAATGTCAGCCACGCGGCTTACAATCAATACCATTTTACCGGTTTTGAAAAAGTTCTACTTACATTGGGCTTCCTTTGGGGTAGAAGAAAGGAGGTTGTAAAATGGCTGCTGGAATAACTAGAGAAAAAAGACGGTTGGTGGTGAGAAACTGAAGGAAAGATAGATCAAATCCATGCGGGGATGTTACTTACTCATCTCATTTTCATTAAAGCTGTACATGGCGTTAATAGTCTGAGGATCCATTGGCCACCTGAAGGAAGTAAAAACAGAAGGCATAAATTGAAAATCATGCTTAAGCTTAAACTTAAAACCTTGTCAAACAAGAAGAGCGTGAAGCACTTGATGTCACTTGATGTTTTATGATTAACGTTAGACGAGATGATTCATAACACGACGCTTTCTTGTCCAACGACACTAAATCTAAAAATCTTTTCTGCGTGGCTTGCTACCCGAAATAAACTTCTTACTCGACTCCATTGCGTGAAACAGCATCGTTGCCGAACCTTCTCGTGGTAACATCAACTGTAGCACTAAGGTCTATCCCATCCATAGTCCATATTACGACCATACCGGTGGACAAAACATGGTGGGATTGGAATTTGATAAATGGTGATAGAAGAATGATGACCTTTGTTATTTTGAACGCGTTGTCATGTCAACTGAGGTATCAATCCCAGAATGCATCGCCGTGGTTGAATATGGCAGACAAGGGATATAGACTATGATAAAACAAGGGTTCTATAGCTTATCTAAACAACAGGTATTCCAAGCAGCCATGATCAAAAAATTTTGTCCAGTTCCTGTTCAAACTTACTCTTCTCTATCAACGGGTTTTCTTAGTTTTTTAAGCATTCTCTGGTGTGCCATCTTGAGAATAGCCATTCTGTTATGGAAGAGGGCGTCGTCTTTTATGATAACCTGTTGGTGACAATAACAATGTATTTGACTAATCATCGCAACAAAGAAAGATTGGATCTAATTTTTCCCTCGTATCTCGTTGATGATGGCGTAGCGAGGACCTAGGTTCTGGGAGGGCACCTCCGCCAAAAAATCGCCGAAGCAAAATAAAAAACAAAAAAACCGCGATATTTACGACGAAATAGGTGCATGGTATAATATACTTACGCCCTTATATTTCTCAAATTTCTTGATAAATTTTTCTTTTTCGATGAGATACGTTGGAAAACCGACCTCATCGCCCATTGCATCGGCCTGTAACGATAAAAAAAAATTATACTAAGAAACGGGCAGGTCAAAACTGGTCCTGGGTACCAGGTGGTATATAGCACCCTTCCACTCCGGCACGTTTTCCATGAAATACTAAATACTTGGTGTCCATAGGAACTATTTCTATAATACAGAAATACGTTGTATAGCACTGATACGTATACTATACATCTATCACTACGATTTTTCTGAGAACAAAAGAAGCTTCGCTTCTCGGCAGAATGTTCTTTTTTCGGACATGCAATTTCCCATCATCGGACATTATATCAGCCCACCATGCAACACTATTTTTTTACTCTTCCTTGATTCACTCACTACAATGACAGCTAGCACACCATATAGATCAGCTTACATTTCTTCATCATGTACAATACCTACCTTTTCTGACACCGCCGCCTTGGTAACTTTATCCATCCAGGGAAGTGAATTCACGTTGTCTTTGAATGCTGTACGGACTTCCAGGATCATCGACTTTGCCTTTCATCAAAACAAACAACATGGACCAACATGTTAGTTAATTGATGAGAACTTCGATGTTTTTGATAATGATTCATTGGCTAGTAAAAAGCTCTGTGCAGTGTTCCAAACTCAAGTATACTTCATATTCATTTTATAAGTGCTGGGTATGTACAGCCTCAATCTAAAACCTTCCGAAAAAGGGTGGGTTTCACATTACTCCATTCCTTCTTTTTGCTTTCTTTCAATCAGCTGAATCAATCTTATGAAACATCATATTACGTTACTGACGGGCAATCACTGCCCCCACTCAATCACGTCGTTTTCACGTCTGTTTGGTAAGTGAATCTCATTTTGTCATCACCATCGTCATACCTTTACACCGATGGGCAAACACTGCTCACTGAAAAGTGGTATTACCATGATGTTTTTCAAATTGGAAAATTTACGTCTGTTGAAAGCAAGCAGTGCAGTAATGAAGACGCTAATGTCTATTCAACTCACCATTTCTTTGCTGTGTTTGTCAAAATGTTTTCGCACATAAGCAGCACCCAGTATATCTCCAACCAACTCGTTGGTGTAGGAAACACAGGTCTTCCAGCGCTTCTTTTGTCCTTTAGAACCCAGTACGCTATCTTTATATTTTGTCCGTGCATCTCTGTACGGCTTGGACAGAAAAGACACCTCATCTTGAATGATGTTCCATACGAGATAATTTGACAACACGCTGTAGAACGCAACAGAACATGATCAGATTTACTACTTTACATGTTTACCTGAGCAGTAAAGTCTTTTGAATGTAGGTGCGGCCGGGTGCGGCCTAATAGTTAGTCCGTGAGGTTCAACCAAGGTTATTGTTTACTGACTGACCAAAGAAACACCTTACCTTTTTGGTGTTTTGTCGACTAGCTTCATGACTTTCTTCAAGTAAGACAAAGCGGGTACTGTGATCTCTTCGCTTTCTAGTACTTTGTCTGGTGTAAACATCGTGTTCAAATGATTTATCCAGTCGTACTAAAAGATAAATTTCAGTTATACATAAATGTTCGGTTTATCATCAAGCAATATAGTACAAAAATGGGACGACAATTTCAATTACAGTGAACACTTACTTCAGGCACTTCCTTCTTCAAGTCCTTGACGGTCATCCTGTGGAACCAGCTTTCAATCTTGTCTGCATCAGGCACACTGATCTGATAGATGCCAAAGAACCGCAATATTAAACTTAGCTGGCAAAATACCTAACTACTGATTCCTCTTGCATCAATAAAAGGCCTTCGTTTCCATTACCTAGTCGGTAGCATATGATTATCATATCATAGTTAGAATCATTCTTACTACACTCGCGTCTGCACTTACTTTTGCAAGTTGGGTTTCAAAGTCAATGATCCCCTGTGCTGTCTCTTTAATGTTTTTTCCTGCGCCCAACAGCGTTCCAACATCGATGATGAATTCTTTGTAGGCTTGAATGATCTTTGATAAAAAGCAAGAAATAAAAAGGTTAATTTCGCTGTAGAATCAATAATGACAGAGACCGCGGAGATGGAGGGGCCACTCCAAAAAAAATGAGTTTTATCGCTAATCACCACCGCGAGTACAGCAGTGGCGCAGCTCAACGGGGTCGAACTGAAAGCATGTGAAGGCGCCTCTGGCAGCCGCTATACAGTTCATCTATGACCCCGGAGCACAGCTCTAACCAGTTTGAATTAGTTATTTTTTTTCCCTTGCATACTAGTTTCTCATATTTTCCAATCTTAGCCCCTCCCCCCTACTTTTTAGAGTGCTCTGTGGTCCTTCAATGACTAATGAGAAAAGAATCATGCATACCTTCTTGTTGTCGAAATATACTTCTCTAGACAGGCTGGGTCCAGCTTGATCGATCTACACAGAAGTTAAAATGATATTTTGTCAATCTAGGAGGAACTATAGCTTTTGCGCATGCGCTTTGTGATGAACGTCAGCGACTGCTTCTCGATGAATCGGGACCAGTTAGCTAATATGTACTAAATTTTCAAGTCTCAAGCCTTATTCGTAGCCTAAAATATTCTAGTGAGTAATTTATCGATTATCAGCCACCTCAGCCCACTCTCCTCTTCTCCCTCCCCCTCACCTGGAACCCTCCTCCCTTCCCACCACCACCACCACCACCACCACGTGCACCACACACACAGACGCACAAACGCTTTGACAGGTTACTATTGGTCTTTTGGTGATTTGAATTTACTTGGGGTCTTCTTGCATCAAAATTGGTCGATTTAGCACTTTTTTCCTTCTTGGTCTCTCGATCCTGTTAATTTACAATTGCTATTGTGATTTGTTTTACTTACATCAATAACATGCCTGCTGTTATTTACAGGATCATCACCTATATGCACAGAGAACAATGGTCCTCCAGCCGAAGTATACCGCTTATGAATATAAAGAAGAGTCTTCTTAAAATCCCATGTCTTCTCATCCCAATCTGTACCCTTGTCATCCATGCTCCATCCTCCCATTTCCTTAATAAGTTTCTTTACCGGTGCGTCACCGATTTGATCTATGGTTTTCAAGTCCATACACGATCGGTAAATATTTGAAGGCATTTTCATGAGTTCTTCACTCGCTCCTTCAATATTTTTTATCGAAGCTTTTAAGATCTTTTGCAAAGATCTTTCAACTTGACTGTTGAGCTTGGTAAAAGTAGAATAAGAAGATGAACTTCTTGGGATGGGATTGCTTGTCTTCCATCCACCGCAAACATAATCGTAAAAATCCGTACATGGATCGGCCTTGGGGTTTAATGACTTTTTGATATAGTTTGCCACATTATTACACTCTTTAGTGTGGCATACCCCGCCGGCCTTGATAGTCGTGGCTTCGTCATGAGACCGAGCATATCTCGCAGATCTTATAGCTCCCCCTGTGCTTAAAAGTTCGTCAAAATAAGTCTTCTTGTTTTCACTTATTGCTACGTGAATCACTGCTATTACCAGTAGAACTGTCAGGACACCGGTGATGGCCATGAAACGAGGTCCACATATTGACGACGATCGTTCTCCGTTCACTTCATTCTCGGCGCTGCCACCATTTGTTTGCCGGCTTTTCCTATCATCTCCCATTACAATTATACTGTTCAATACCCCTAAAATTCTCTGTCCCCTTTGTCCTGGCTCTATTCCCCTCGGTGTTACCTTAGCTGGAGATCTTTGACTTCTTTTCCTGTATTGGATTTTTGGTGAGCTATTAATTATGGATTAGAACAAGCAATGTCAAACCATTACGTCAGTTCCTCTGAACCGTGGTATTAATCGAGTACCTGTTTGCGCATGCGTATTCAGTCGATTTCGGTGAACGAGATCAAAACCAATCTGTGTGCATATTTCAAATAACATTTTCTCCCGGCCTTCCTTTCGTTTTTCCTTCCTTTTTCCTTCCATTTTCCTTTCTCTCTCTTTTTCTGTTTTCCTTTTTCTTTAAGGTTAAATGATTTTTTTACATGTCTAAATTCAGTGTGTAATCCATTGTATTCTATCATTACCCATCAAGATATCCCTCCATTTACCTGTTATATTATCCAATTCACATGAATCTGGTAATCGAAAAAATTATATCCGAAAAATCAAGAATTCATTTTAAGCCAAGAGAAGTTCATAAGAGGAAAATAAAAATTTCGGGTTCAGTTCCTCGTTAGCCCACCGAATGCTTCCAAAACCCAAACGAAATAATTTTTACTTGTTGTTATATGTAACACCAAACAGTTGTTTTGGAGCATTGAAAGTTTTAAGAAAATAATAAATATTTTCGTTATGAATTGAAAGTGTGATAAAAAGAAAATTGATCATGACCTGATATATGTATATAGTTTATAATATTTTTTTTTATATCAATAACCTCTTTACAATAATGTTACCATATCTATCGTGCGTACGTTACATGCGCGTGTGTTATATACATAGATATCAATAGCGTTGTATAGGAATTTGAACAAACGAACAAATACAACAACATACACGCTACGGTATAAAATCGACCTGCACCGATCACCTAGCTATTAGACTAGCTATTGATGGTCCAGTTCATTTGTGTATGCATCCTGATCCAACAAAGTCTGTTTAAGTCTAACCCTCTTAAGTCTGTTTTTGTTCCTATTTCTACTGCATGAAATACCCGCCCCTAAATAAACACCTGGTTTGTCCTTGTTCACTAAAATGCTGATAATCCTGCTACAACATTTTCTATGTCAGTACTAAACCAAGAAAATCGTATCATAACTCTTGATTTTGAATTTTGACAGAGTAAACGAAGATTACACGAGCAGACTAAGCAAACGATGATAACAAACGATGCGCACAGGAAAACAGAACTCCTATATGATTACGACAAGCAAGGCAAAACAAGGCACTCTACACACAGGTAGATATATAATGCTTAAACAGCCAAACAAGCGAAGACTAACACAGCGCCATTCTTCAAGTTGTAATTTGGTCCACCAGCGAATAAACCAAAGTTTGGTTCCTGGTCCCGTTTGGCAATGTCCCCTCTTTTCATGGCCATGGGGATGGCTGCTTTCTTCATCTCGTCGGGGATAAGGTCACGTCTGTACGTGGCTTTGCGGTTATTGGTACAGTGCATGGTCTGGGACATTTCACCTAACAAAATATCAAAGCAACAAAAAAGTTCACCTCTAATTTTTAGTTTGCCTCATGGCCGCCATGTTGGCTGGGTTTAACAAGATTATCTGGCAGGGGTCGCGTTGTATTATTTTACGGTTCATAATGTTATTTTCCCAATCACCAAAAAATACTTAATTCTAATTTATACTGTCTCTGTTTCGTGATTTCGTGATTTCGTGATTTCGCAATTTCGTGATTTCGTGATTTCGTGATTCTCAGTGACTCTTTTCCCGACCACCCTTGCTTCTTTTATTAACATGGAAGCATATCATATTCTCTCTCCCTTGCTTCTTTATAAGTTATCTTTCTTGGTTTCCCTGTCTCGCCCTTTTCTTTATTACATTACCGGAAACAGTTTCGTAACTTACCACCACTTCCGCATTTGTAGAAGACCACAATATCAAGTCCCTTCGATGCAGATCTCTGCCACTGAAACTCTTTATCCTTAGGGCATTTGATGTTTACTGAAAAGGGCTCAACTTAAAAACCAAAAGAAGGAACGGTTATTAGACACAAAATAAAACAAAAACAAGCAAATATGATTGAAACTAGTAAAGCTCGACGTTTTGGAGTAATCTTAAAGACATTTATCACGAAAACGAGCTATTATTATTTCTTTTGCTTCGCATGCGTCACGTTGCGCGCCATTTTGGAAGAAACGACTTAAAGGGGCGGGGCATTATTTTGAACGAGATTTCGAGAAGTCCACCCCCCCCCCCCCCCCCATCTCTTTCTCTTTTTCTAACACATTGTTTTCCCCTGGTTTTTGTTTTCGTTGCAGAAACGTCAGAATCCTTACCTTGATGTGAAAATTCTACCCGATTTTTATTCAGAAAAGTAAGTTAAGAAAGATTTAAATGAAGTCTTGGGAAACTTATTGTGAAACTCGATAGCTACTAACAGCTATTATGTGACTTACTTAATGCAGGAGATAGAGGGTCTGTTATGGCTAGTGTTTGACTACAGACAATTAAGATCACAGCTGAGACAGCTAAGGTCCACATAATGAAATCTGCACCTAAAGGATGAAACAGGAAGCAATGGTTAGCAAACGTCGGCATTCACTCAGACATTCCATGAAGGTCAAAGGAAAGCACAGGGTTGTATCATTGTAGCATGGTGGCCATGTTATACGCACCTCTCTCACTCCATCACCACAATTAAAGGTATCGATGGTTACAGTAAGAGCGAAGATGAAACAAGGTAAAGCCGATATATTTGTTAACCGTAGTAGCGCAATAGCTGGGTTTCACTTGACGTCATTTCCTGTCTCGTGCGGAATGTTCATCAGCTGAATCACAAGTTTTCAATAGAATTCTTTCTGGTTGACAACACATGGTGGTCGGTGTTTGACCACCATTTGGAGCAGATAATGAGATTCAAAGACTTTTATCAGCTGATTGAAACCCAGCTATTCACCACCTTCCATACATCGGTTCACTGGTCAAACACAAAGCATTCAGTCGAGGCTGCAAGGTTCAAATTTGAATAATCCTCTGAAACTACCTTGCAGCCTCAATTGAATGATTTGTGTTTGACCAGTGAACCGATGTATGGAAAATGTTGAATAGAGGTTTTGCACCATCACGTGACGGCAGCCATGTTGGATGACAGGAACAATACAATGGCTTTACATCAGAACGAATTAATTCCCGAGAGAAAAGGGATTTTATTGTTCTGCCATCTAACATGGCTCCCGGTACGTGATGGTTCAAAACCTCTATAACCAACTGAACAATTGAAATAGCCGGACAAGTTTTCTTTATGGTTCCACAGTGATCTCTTTTACGAAGTTAAGAAAAACGAATGGATTCATGGGGGATTTTAGAAGTAGATAGTGACATTCATTGAGGAGGGGATTTGAAGAGGGGGGGCACATCTTTACAATTCATTGGGCCATGTTTCTTATTCTTGGCGATTCTAAGAGACACTTTGGACGAGTTTGTTTCTTTGATTCGACCTGAACTTGCTAGAAATTTTCTCAGTAATAACATTAAGCAGTGGACAAGAATTTAAGCTGACCAATGAAATTCTACTCAGTATTTTTCTAAACCGAATATCCAAAGTATTCTTCTAGTTTGTAAGTCCAATAAAAAAATATATGTTTATCGAGTATGTAGCATAAGTACGACTTAAGGACCGCAGGTCAAAATCGTTTACACCACTTGCTCTGACAAAACATGAATCAAAACTACCTGCTTTGAACTTGCTTATCACTGGCAAACAAGACTGTGATATTCTAGTTTCGTAAATTTTAACAATCCTTAATATTAATCTTCAGTCGGTTTTCACTGACTGCTAGAAAATCATACAGTCCTGAAGATAGTTAGTAAGTTAGTAATTTAATATGAACAAATTAGCGTACGTCGTTCAGTGAAAAAGGCACCTGCAACGTACTGCACGGATCCCTTTCAAGCGTTTTACAAAACAATAGATAAACATTTATTTAACACTTTATGATAATCTCAGGTTCATTAAAGATCACTGGTTCACACTAAAAAAATCAAGGAATCCTTAAGCAGGCCTTGTGGTTTTTTTTTTTTTAGCAAAGTTACAATCTTTACGACAGTTTTAAGACAATCTGTCAGGGCGCTTCTCGTGAGATTCAACTAAAAATAGCTTCCATAAACGCATTCTTAAAATGCTCTTCTTTTTGTAATAAAATAACTTAGCGAAGAAAAATAACACCCTTTTTCTGTTGTATAATATATATTCTTTAAAATTCCTATAGTCGATCAAAGTACGAGCGGGCTTTCTTAAGAACCTTGGATGTTAAACCGTTAAGATATGCTCTAGTGACTAGCTTGATGGCCACCTGACTGGCGAATTACCGTGCACTGTCTTTACAAAATGATTAATTTACAAGTACAAATCCTAAACCAAAGTCAAAGTATATGTCTTTGAAATCAAAGTAGGGGACAATCTTACCTTTCTTTACGACAAAACCAATATTGATCGACTTGAAATTCTTAAAATGGCTGGAAATGTTTATGTTAATATCAACTATAGAAACGTTCGTAAATATTTGATGATGAATCTGTCAGAGACCGTAAAATCAAGCAGGTAATGAGATAATGTTTTACCCGCGTCTCACACCACGCATGCGTGAGGCTGGCCTTGTTTTCGTACCCAGAGCTACTCGGTTTCAGAGAAACAGTAAGACGAGGAGCTCTGGTAACGAGAATGTTTTGTATTCCTTGAGCGACTTCCGATCAGAGTGGAACCCAGCGCTTAAACTGAATGCAAAGAATTCGAATTCCTTCGAATACAATCTGCGTTTTTCTTTTAAAATACATTTTTATCAAATTCGTAGTAGTATATAGCAGTCAGTAGTGGTAGTAATTTCATTCAACAAGAACTTCGTATTCGTTCGACGTCCGGAAGTAAGTTTTGTGTAACATTCGTAAGCAGATGACGTAAAACGATAAATAAACGTTAAAAATATCGATCTGCTCACTGAGCGAGTGAGTGAGTGAGTGAGTGACACATTTGCAAATTCAGACCCCTTCCATAAACTCGTATCTACGAGTTAAAAATAGACCCCACCCTCCCTCCCTACGGGATTTGGTTTCCCTGCCAAGGTAAAGGTTAACTAGATTAGTGTGGTATCACCTTTTTGCATGATGCAGTTTATTTAATCAGTGAAAACATCAATTTCCCCGCCTGTTAACTATATCTCCCCAGCTGTGCCTGATGGATAATGTGAAACAAATGATTTATAAAATATTTGCTACGCTCCCATTGGTCAAAAACTGTTGCAACGTTGGAGTTGTCTGTACTCCATCGAAAACTTTGAGCGCGCTAGTTATACATCACAGTATTTAGTAGCAGACATAAAAACGGATTGGCAACTCATTATGAAATTGCAAACGATTCGAGCTCTAAAACATTGAAGTAAAAAAAAAGCTTCAACTTTTATCGATAACCGAAACAACTAGACCTCTGTGTTGATCAAAGTCAGGGTTCGGCAGACAGATCGAATTCTGGATTTAGCAAAAACTATTTACTAGAGGCGATGGTCTTGTGTTCTTTAACTATCAGCGTGTTATATCGATGTATAAAGTGCAAGGCCAGTCGTTCTATATTTCTTAATTAACGAGTTAATGTGATTTACAGCACCATTATTACGTCTGCAAGCAAGGCTGTCATCGAATTGACTTTAAAAAACACTTTAAAGAATGATTGTTAGGCAATCAGTAAAACGGCACGACATATGGAGTGGTTTAACAAGAAAAAGATAAATATTATTAAAAAGTCACTAATGTAAAACATCTGCGACCTTCGGCCATAGACACTAATATATTGAATCACGACTAGACAGTACTAAGATATTGAGGTTCGTATATATGTGTTTTTCTTCAAAGCATTTTTGTATATATGCATCATCATCATCATCAGTCATCCTTTTTTTTTTTTTTTGGTTTTCAGTTTTATTCAGTAAAGTGGTCCAAACCGAATAACCAGTAAACTATATTTTGTATTTTGGAGATTACAGTCACGCAGTGTTTTATAGAACTGCTTTTAGTAGCTTAAATTATTCTAAATATAGTATATTTAATTTTATCATACGTTGGATTGGGTTCAATATATGGCTGACACACAGGAAACCCAAACTATGATGTCTTTGCCACAAGTAGGTCCTAGTACTTGCCACATGATCATGAATTATGGTTTTGAATTCTAGTTGTGCGGGCTTTTAGTGGTATGGCTTAAGCCCCTGTTAAACTTAGTTTTCCTTTTTTTTCATGCAACTTGACCAGCGCGCAAAATAGTTCAAGTTGCACGCGTGTATGTCAAACGTATTTTTGTCGTGCAACTTTCTGAAATTTGTTGCGAAAGTGAAAACCAAATCTACTTTTCGTACACGCTAAAAAACGCTCGTGCAACTTGAACTTTTCACTGTTCGCACCGAGCGAAGGTGACCAGTGAATCTGATTTTACGTCAAGTGCGTACCAAGGTGCACGCCAGTTGTTCGTGGTATGAAAAAAGTGAGTGAGTAATAACAAGAACAGGTCTCCTGTTGAGATAGAATCTCGGATATCCTGAGCTCATTTCCGGTCCACAAGTGTTTTCTCTCCTCCCTGCATAGCGAAGAGACGACAGTATCTGTCATTTTATTCGTCCGATTTGTGAATCTTTTCTTCTCGAGGAATTCACTGTCCGCGTAGTTAGTTGAGTTCTAACGTCACTTTTTGTTTCTTTTTCACAAGGCTCGTTTTTAATCCTTTGTTTTGTCTCTGCAAGGGCCTGAACTTAGTTAAAGCACTTGGTAAGGGATACTAGAGGTCAAGGGCATTGAATTTCTCTGCATGTCATTTGGCCGAACGCCTTGCAGATAACACTAGGACCGAATGAGCTCATCAACTCATCATTCTTCTGTCAAACCTTTCAAGATATTCCTCGAATTTCATTTTATTAAAACATTCCCTGCCATTTCCTAGAGCATATAGGATTAAGAAATCAAATGCTCTACATAAAGGAGGTTAAATAGCTGGAATATTATTTCAAAGGGAGGATTTTCTGTAAACGGAAGCTGTACCGATTTAGAAGCGTCGTGGCCTGTTACTTGGGAGTGTTGATGGAAAGACGTCTTCGACTTGTGACGTAATGATTTCCCTTGCAATTCTTTCACACTAAACCTTTACACGAAGCGGTTCTCGAACGGCGCTGACTTCGAAAAGTATTGGACTACTCGAATCTCTGTATATATATCGATTGTGACTCTCATCGGACGTGTAAAAGGAAAGAGAAAATGGCTTGGACGAAGTTGCTTGTGACTGTGGTATTTCTCGTATGCGTTGTGAACGGTGATAACGAAGATTATGACCCATGCAAGGCAGGTATGTTTATCAAACATAGTTCAAGTTCTTTCGTAGAATGCCATGATATTATTATCATACTTGTATTCTTGCTCTTATTTTCGAGCTCTTTCATCGATCTTTAAAGATATTTGACAATAGAGAAAACGTGTGTCTAACGTGAAGGGAGTTTGACAGTCGCATGACCATGACATCTCGGGATCTAGACAAGAGCTTATAATCTAGAATGTCAGGGATCCTATATTCTCTAACAGTATGCTATAAAAATTCTTCCTTTCCTTCAAGAATTCCTCAATCCTTCTAAGTCCCCACAAGAAACTGAAGGATACTGATTTCTGTACCTAAGATCGTCGCAACTCCAAAATATTTTTTTCATTTCCGTTCCAGCTCAGTTGTTGTTTTCTCTTGTCTCTCCTGTAGCAAAACCGGACGAACCAACATTAGGACCAAAACTTCCTCTTTTTTGACAATTTTTATTCTTAATATTTGTTAAATATCGACTGCATTTTTTATGTACATGATATTCAATGGCTTAGTCTACAGAGTTCTACAACTAGATACTTCCATGACCTTAGAGTTCTTGGCCATCTAAAAAAAGTTTAGCAATGGTATTATTTTTTAGTTATCGTTAAAACTCCATTTTGTTTTTGTTTGGGACCAGATAATATTAGACAGAAGTTACTCTAGAGTTTCACATAGTTTCAAGATGTGGATTAGAAATTCAATCTGTGATGTGTAATGGCCGAGAAAATATTGTAAATATTATCTGATCACGCCTACCAGTTTTGTTGTCAACTTTTTCTCACTTCAAACTATTTATGTTGTTAATTGGGCACTTTGGATGTGAGAGATCATCGATTATATTGGTGTGTGCAAATCACTCTTTCCAAGGGTCTTCTTGCCTGGACTTCGCGCAGAAATCCATCAATTTATCGATCGAGTTTTGTTATTAAATATACTTTAAAAAGTGGCATATCGTTTACAAATTTAGGCAAAAATGCCTAAACTAATTAAAACAACAATAATTCAATAAACCAAATTGTTATTAAGTTATCCGAGATAACCATTATAGTATCTGGAATGGTTTAGTTAATTATTGTAGAATGTTGGGAAAGTCTCGTGCCCGGTGCCTTTGATAAATGGACATTTCGAATGAACTTGATATTACCAATTAATGATATGTTAAAGCATACAATTGGTATCTGGCCAAAAAAAACTTTTAAATTTGGAAAACTAATTAGAAAAGTGCAGTTCCCCGGATAAGGAAATTTCAGGCACCAGAGGATGTCGCGATTTTAAGGTTCGAACTTTCGATCCGTAATATGGTTGACGGATGACAGATTCAATTCTGTAAGATTCCTCTCTCTCTCTCTCTCTCTCTCTCTCTCTCTTTTTCTTTCTTTCATTCTTTAACGAGCGCGAAGCGCAAGGCGAGCTTTGAGCGGAGAGGGGGGCTGCTAAGAAGGACTTTTAAAATTTTACTTGCTTGCTTGCTTGTTTGCAGGTTTGCTTGCTTGTTTTCTTTCTTGCTTTTTTTGTAATTGAACGGTACAGAACAGGGATAGAATGGGAGGAAGAAAGAAAGGAGAAAGGAATGAAAAAAGAACGGAAGGATGGGAGAGAGAGAGAGAGAGAAAAGGAACATACATGCAGAAGCAAGAGAAGTATACCTATTTTGTTTTTTCTATCTCGTGATATGGACAGATGGGATTATTCAAGGGGATATAGCAATGAACAAACGACAAATAAGAAGAACAAGACGAGCATCAACCGCGCATAAGAACAGACTCTGGAAGGATGGTGTCATTCCCTATGACATAGAGATCTCATACACAGGTGAGAGGGGCAAGTAAGGTGGCTCAATATTCCCTAGTCTTCCACTTTGAGGGCTGCTTTGTCGGTATAATGCAACAAATGAAAAAATGATTGTCATTCCTTAATTGCGCATCCCGGTAATATTCGGTATAGATAGGAGAGGAGCTTGTCTAACTAACAAACAATAGTCCCCTTCACAGTTCCCTGTACCATCTTGAAAAAAGGCCGGGCCAAAATGTTTAAGAAAAGGTCTCTATCATTGCAAGCTCACCGTTCATCTCGCTTCGATGCAAAGGCCCGGCTACCCTTCAAGATGGCACAGTGAACTATGAAGGGGGAACTATAGCCTACTTTCAATATTCTGGTTAAGTGATCACCAGCGACCGCGGAGCTTAATTTTGATTGGGGTGGGGGGGGGGCTAACGACCACCAAATACTGGAAGACCTAGGGGGTTTGGGGGCATGCTCCCATTATTGGGGGGGGGGGCTATAGCCCCCCAGCCCCCTCTGCTCCGCGGTCCCTGATCACGCACAAAGCAATTCAAGACAAGGCTCCAGGGAAACAATGAAGTGATCCTAATATATTCTTTTTTCCCAGGAGCCTTACCTTAATAATAATAATAATAATAATAATAATAATAATAATAATAATAATAATAATAATAATAATAATAATAATAATAATAATAATAATAATGTTCTTTCGTCGGGGAGCCCACTCACGATAGTGATTTTCAGTGAGGCCCTGAGAAACACACACACACACAATGTAGTAATAACAAAAATAATAAAAGAAAATATAAATATAGGAAATTAGAAGTAAGAAATATATATAAGTAAAACTTAAAACTATGAATGCATATTAAATAGAAGTCAATGATATATAAAACTATAATTATAAAAAATTAAGTATTACTTATAGCTAACTTAAAACGATTAAAAGATAGAGTTCTAGTTTGTTCAGGGAGACTGTTCCAATCACCAATGCAGTGATACACAAAGCGGTTCTGTCCCCAGGTCTGGTTAGAATGTGGTTTCCGTAGATTGTTCTTATTGCGGGTGTTATAGTTATGGGTGTCAGCAAAAGATGAGAAATTGAAATTCCAGTCCAAGAGACCGTTGAACCCCTTATAGGTGAAGATGAAACGGTGTATACGTCGTCTTGCTGACATCGTCTTCCAATTAAATCTGCTAGGGCTTTAGTAGCCGATGAGTGCCTAGGTCTATCTAGAATTACTTTGGCAGCAAATTTGATTTGCTTTGTGCATGATCACTCAACCGAACTATCGAAAGTGGGCCATAGAGCTGGAATCGAATGGGAAAACGACTTCCGGGTTCAAAACGAAAAGCAGTTCTATGAAGATTTGTCTTACTTTTTTTCATAACAGGATTTGTTGTCCAAAGTTCGAATTGTCTCAAGTGAAGGTGAAATCATTGAGCACGTTTTTCGCTTTATTTTAGCGGTATTTTTGAGCAGTTGGACCCGGAAATACGTCACAACTTAACAGCTCTACCCCATTTTTTCCGTTCACTGGTTAAGTGATAAATGTTGTCTAAATTATGTTAGGTCAAGTAGATGTTTTGGTTTGCACTTTTTACTGCTGCCCATTAAGATACTGAGACATTGGTAGTATCTTTTTCTTATTCTATATCTATTGGTATCATTAATTAATGAATTGATTTAATAAACCCGAACTTTTGACATTCATTAAAAGCAATTAGATCTGCGCGCCCTTAAGAAAAACATTGCATCGCATTTCATGGGGTCGGGGTCGCAGACGGAAAGTCATGTTTGTCTCTATACCTTAAATCGTTTCTCTATAGATAAGAGATTAAATGGGATCCCTTTTTATCCTTTTTAGATTCGTTTAGATGATTATCCATTAGGGGGAGGGGTTATCCATCTGTGGGTGGTGGGGCGTTATCCATCTGGGGGTTTAGGGGCGTTATCCATCTGAGGGTGGGGTGCGTTACAAGGGGTACGGATGCACGCCTTTGCCACCCGCAAATGTTTTGGCTTGCTTTGAGTTCCTTATACAGTAATATATACCTTTTTTTCTTTTGCATCACACGCACCTCCCAATTTTAAAACCAGAAACTAGACAGGCCCGTGAAACTAGAAAAGCGAAAATTGCTCAGTATCAATTCTGGTTATCTTTTCCAGGGGAACAGAAGGCGACTATTCTACGTGCCATGCGACACTGGGAGAACTTCACGTGTCTGTCATTCGTGGAAAAATCTGCTGATGACGCCGATTATATATATTTCCACAAGGGACGCTGCGGGTAAGATTTTTATTTATTCATTCATTCATTCATTCATTCATTCATTCATTCATTCATCCATTCATCCATTCATCCATTCATCCATTCATCCATTCATCCATTCATCCATTCATCCATTCATCCATTCATCCATTCATCCATTCATCCATTCATCCATTCATCCATTCATCCATTCATCCATTCATCCATTCATCCATTCATTCATTCATTCATTCATTTATTTATTTATTTATTTATTTATTTATTTATTTATACGCATTAACGGAACTTAAATTTAAAAAAATATGAGTCCCAAGGAGATGTAACAATAGGACACTGAGTCCCTGACAAAGATCAATCTCCAATGAACGAGCAGTACAGCGGGAAATACATATTCTTAAAAAAAAAACATATATAAATAGACACGAACACGAAAATAAGCAAAAGAAGTATTGCGAGCAGCAAAGTAATTTGTGCAAGCGCAAACGCATATAAATCCGCGTGCTGAAAAGTAAAAGAAAGAAAGTAGAGGCGTGAATTGAGAAAAAGAGGTACTGAGGGGTAAGTACTAACACGTGCATGCCGAATGTAGTTTACAGCGGCGACATAGACGTTATGTACATTTACGTGAGGTGTCGTTCTCCTATGGTACGTGCCTGTACCGTTATAAATATTTTGTAATCCCTTAATTAATCTGACTTAGTGGATCTAGGGTGGCTTGCCTAGAGTACAAACACTACCTAGCACCGAGAGACTATCAAAGACTATGTCCTTCAAGATCTCTTGCTAGCACTGCTGAAGCCATAGAAAGCAACAGACATCAACACCATTCATACTATTTAGTGCAAAATAAGTTTACGACGGTTTCAGAGATTAATTGTGACTCTATCCGGACACATGCAGAATGAACATTCATGAGTGAAAGCTTTAACCTATGAGGAGAAAGCAGAATCACTAGCATCTTGACCTAAATCAGTCAAAATATTTCACTCCCATGAGTTGAGACACTAAACGTGTCTGGATATAATTTTAGATGCTTCGTTGCTTGCTCCTGATTGGCTCCATTTTTAGCCCTAGGTTATCATTCATGAAAATCATTTATTTTTAGTTGGGTTAACAGGGGAAACTGAAGATGAAAGGAGAGACTTTCTTTATTGAGTATCTATAAGAGACGGTGCTTGCATGGAGGGAGGGGGTGGGGAGTGAATAATTTTGGGCCGGGTTGCCATGTGTCATGAAATGTTTCTCATTTACAAGATTATTAGTTTTTTTTTGGGGGGGGGGGGGGGGGGTGAGACTAGAGATTTAACTTGTTACTTCGGGGACTTAAAAGTTAACCAATTTTTTACCCATCCCCTCATCCCATACCTAATTAAAAGTTCTAAATTTTATTATTAGCTAATTAGAACAATAACAAAAGAACAAGGCTCAAATTTCAGAGGAATTGAATTGGAATGATTAAATAGTTGAATTTGCCCATTAATTACGGTGTAGTACGCAAACCTGTGGTGATTGGACAAGCAAATCCTTTTGACTGCCATAGCAACCATCATCGTGTTCTTTATCTACAGGTGCTGTTCGTTTGTCGGACGAAAAGGGAATGGGCGCCAAGGGATTTCTATTGGTAAAAATTGCGATAAATTTGGCATCATAGTGCACGAGATTGGCCACGTGGTAGGGTTTTGGCACGAGCACACGCGACCAGACCGGCAGGAGTATGTTACGATAATCAATGAGAATATCAAGAAAGGTACGAGGAATATCCACATTACTTGAAAAATCATACTCTTCAAATGAAATAGACCTTTTTACCTTGGGCGTAATGTTTTCCCATGTCAGACCACGTGTCATTTCCTTGAGTATCATTTCTTTGTTAAACGGTTGCGCATGAGAAGACACTTGAATATGGATAACTCAAACAAAGAATCATATTCGTAAGAAAATGACACGTGATCTGAAATGGGAAACCATTACGCCTAAGCCGAAACTTGAAGGTCTATTTGCAGTGACAAAGAGACTGCAGAGGTGGGAGGCAAGTGCACTACCTAGCTACGTAGAGTTAATCTACCCGTGACTCTCCTTTAACATCTGGTTACAGAATTGAAATTATATGGAAATGGTATTTTGGTGAAAATATAATGCAGAAATAAAGCCTTGTTTTCTTAATTCTTAGGCGAAGAACACAATTTTCAAAAGCTTACAAATCAAGAAATTGACTCACGAAATGAGGAGTACGACTATGGGTATGTTGAACAGAATTTGTACTGAAAGAAGCGGGAGGTTGAGTGCACACCAACACTGACTTACGGGTGCTCTCATGAAAGCTTTATGCAACTGGGCGCTGCGACATCATGAAAGGTAGCCGTGCCTTTGCATCGAAGTGAACCATGAGGTATCATTGCAATGATGAAAACATGTGTATAATTGTCCAAGGTGTTAAAAAAAAGTATATGTTATTACAATGCCACCTCATGTCTCGCTTCGATGCAAAGGTACGGCTACCTTTCAAGATGGCGCAGGGAACTGTGAAGGGGATTTTTCCAACCATGCATCTTCATGACGTGTTTTCGCAGTTCCATCATGCATTACGGCAAGTATACCTTCTCATCGTCACTAAACCACGTGACAATACTTCCCAAGAGAGATCCATTCTCCCGGATGGTACCAGTCATTGGACAGCGAGAAAAGCTTAGTGACGGAGACGTACGACAAACCCATAAGATGTATAGATGCACAGGTAAGGACCCAAGATGATTATGACCTCATTCAATCCCTTACTCAATGACAATGACAATGACAATGACAATGACAATGACAATGACAATGACAATGACAATGACAATGACAATGACAATGACAATGACAAATGATAACTGACAATCAAAATTAGCATACTTTGCCCCCCTTGGCGCAGTGCATCTCGGGATAACATGGGGATATAAGATTAATGTCCTCACTTAATGTTGACTAAATGACTAATAAACTTTATTAATATGAGACCAGCATCCTCACCGTTCAAAAACCATTCCCTAGAAAAAAAGATTTTGACTTTTGTTAGTTCCTCGTTAAGAAAAGCTTCATTTTTCGCGTTTAGTAGAATTACCAGTAAAATTGGATAAAAAGCGAGTGCAACAATAGTCCCCTTCACGTTCCCTGTGCCATCTTGAATTAATGGTAGCCGTTCCTTTACAAGGAAGCGAGACATGAGAAGGAATGCAATGATGAAGACATGTGAACAATTATCTAAGCTGTCAAAAAGGTCTATATCATTGTAATGTCACCTCATGTCTCGCTTCGATGCAAAGACACGGCTACCTTTCAAGATGGCGCAGGGAACTGTGAAGGGGGCTATTGAATAAAACAAAATTATTTTGTTGTGTAGCACTTCTGGAAACTCTCCTTGAACCAGTTCAACCCAGACTGCTGCATGCTTGGTGCTAACTGCGTTTGTCTTCCGTTTTCTTCCAGAGTGTGGACGCACGATGCAAGAACCCAAAGGATCCTTCACATCCCCTGGGCATCCTAAACCATACTCCCAAAACAAACAATGCGAATGGCGAATCTCGGTTACCCCGGGAGAAAGGATTGTCTTGAATTTCACAGTATTTAACCTGAGAAAAGCATCAAGTAATCGATGTAAGCAAGATTTCGTGGAAATCAGGGACGGCCATGGCCGGAAGTCAAACTTGATTGGTCGATATTGTGGCAAGAAGATCCCGCCCACGATATGGTCAACCGGAAGTAGATTGTGGATTAAATTCAAGTCTGGAAGTTCTGGGATTAAACCCCAATTTGGTTTTGTAGCCAAGTATAAAAGTAAGTACACGCTAGCAATCAGAGTTTTAGAGGAACTCTCTGTAAATCACCTCTCAGTGAAGTTGGCATCACCATCTAAGACTATTTATTATTTGATATTTTTAGTTTTTTTTAGAATGCAAATATTTTAACGACACAAGAGTGTAAACAAAGTTGCATTTCATTCTTAATATATATTATATATATGATGATTATTATGATTATTATTGTTGTTGTTATTGTTATTTTTGTTATTATTATTATTATTTATTTATCTTAGTATTATTATTATTATAAATGTTTTTGGTGAAAGGGAAAAGGTATTCTCCGCCCATCACCCTTTAGAGTAAATTCCACCTCCCATTATTGCACTGATTCATTCCCCACTTTATCTCATCATTTTTGCTGTTCCTCGACCGGGAGTAGTATATAGGGGAGATACTTGGTGTAGATGTTAAGGTCTTTTAATGACATTTTTCAGCACGATGCGGTGGACCAATCAGGAAGAACCACGGTACCATTCAGTCACCGAAGTACCCGAGTTGGTATCCTTCTAAAAAGGAATGTATTTGGACTATTGAACTCCCCAAAAAAGTAAGTGGAATTCTTCCACAGGGCCACAGGGTTAGCTACTGGCTATACACCCCTTGTTTTTGACGTCAAAGCAGCTCAATTTGGAGTACAAAGTAAAATAATTTCAATCTCCTGAGAATAGGAACCTATTGTTTTGTCCTCCAAATTGAGCTGCATTCCGACTTGCTGCAAGGGGTCTTTAAAGTGCTACCTACCTTCGTAGAACAAGGACTACAAAGAAAATGTGTGTCGACATGAACGCTATTCAAAAGACATTTTCTTTTTTGCTGATTTGTTCTTTTGTTTTCAGAACCTGAATGTTGGTGTTCGTTTTGTAGCATTTGACATTGAAGACCACGAGCAGTGTGATTATGACTATCTGCAGCTTTTCAACGGAAAAGACACACGTTCACCGTCCCTGGGAAAGTTCTGCGGCAAGAACATCCCTTCGGATATCAGAAGTAACTCCAGCTATCTGACCTTGAAATTCAAATCGGACACTTCGATCAACAAACCGGGATTCTATATATCTTTCTTTTCTGGTAAGGTGGAGTAGTTAAGGTAGAAATTATTAGTGGAGTTAATATATTACAAGGATAACTTAAACTCATGATCCCTTATTAAAGGCACGGAAATACGAGCAACAAAATGGTGCAGCTTGTCGAGCAACATTGTTGGGTTGCAAGTTGCGTAGCGAATGTTGTTCGTATTACCACCCTGCGCGCAACCATTTTTCCATTGTTTCAGAGATTAGAAAGAGCTTCTACTTCTGAAACAAAGTCGCGCAACCGAGTTTTGTTGTAGCAAGGGGTGATAATACGAGCCACATTCACTCTGCAACCTGCAACGCGACAATGTTGCTCGACAAGTTGCACCATTTTGTTGCTCGTATTTTCACGCCTTGAAGGTTAATATTGAATCATCCATCCTTCCATCCCTCCAACCATCCATCCATCTACCCATCTATCCATTTATCTACCCATCATCCATCCATCCATCCTTCCATCCCATTCCCCCTTCCATCCAATCTTCTATCCATCCATCCATCTATCCATCAATCAATCGACCATTTATTAATTAATGCATTCACCTATGCTATCCATCCATCCATCCATTCATCCATTTCATTCATTCAATCGTACGTTCGTTTGTTTGTTCATTCATCTATTCATTCACTCATCAGCTACTTGATGTCTATCTTGTTTTATTGCAGAACGTAACGAATGTGAGGTTAACAATGGCGACTGTTCGCAAATCTGTCGTAACACATTAGGGCACTACAAGTGTGAATGCTACCCTGGTTTTGAACTTCATTCTAATGGTAAAGACTGTGAAGGTAAGCATTCGAACACCCCCTCACCCCTCCCCCTTCCCCCACCACACCCCACCCCCTTCCTCCACCACACCTCACCCCACTGTTAAATAATGGGGAGGAATGGAAAAGGAAAAGGAAACAGGAGAGAGATAGGAAGGAAGGTGGGTGCGTGAGTTGCTATGGCGCTGTCTGTGTAGTTCAAGCCTGGGTCGCGCATTCAAGCCTCGACTAAACCCCATGTGTGAGTTGAGTTTGTTTGATGTGTTGTTCTCTCCCTTGCCACGAGAGGCAATTGATTTTGCGAACCATATCACACGATGCAATTTGTTGCATGCAATGCTGCTGAAGTAGAAAACGATCCTGCTTCAGCAACATTGCCTGCAATATTGCGCGCAATGTTACACAATGTATCCGCGCCTTTACGTGTTGATCGTAAAACATAAGTTCTTTATGTAAGGGCAGGAGAAAGAGAGAAAATGAAGAAACGAACTAATAAAACGCTTATCGATTCATAGATAATCAAAATGACATAAATAAATGAATACAATATAAATTGATATGTTTTTATATATTTCTGTTTTTTGATGATTTTAGCTGCATGTGGTGGAAGACTGTCGGATCGTAACGGGACGATAATGTCACCTAGTTACCCATCTAATTACCCCAAGAACAAAGGCTGCACATGGCAGATAACAGGACCAAAGGGACAACGTGTTTCGTTAAAATTTAAAGACTTTAAACTCGAAGGGAGCGCAAATGGAGTAAGATATCTTAACATCCATCGTTATTTTAATTAGGTCAAATAGAGCGGTTTTCTTATGACTATGAAAACCTTACGGCAGGGACCGCGCCTTGCCGTGACCATGTCAGTGACCATGTCAGTGCTGTGTATGAAAACATTTGACATTCGGTGTCGTGTCCGCGCCGCGTTGTAACCGTGCCATATTGAGAGGAGAGAAGATAGTAAGGAATGACCGCCCTCATGGGAGATTCTGGAGACGCTCCTACAACACAATTTTTGAGGGGTGTATCCAGGATTTTCCAAAGGGGGCACCAATTGTCGATTGTCGAACCAAAAAAACAAAGACTATTCAGGAGAATTCTTCTGGACATTAAAATTATCAAAATCCATTTTTTTTATCGCAAAATCCACAATGTTTTATTATTTATCGCTCCTTTTCTACAGGGGGGTCACGGGCACCCTAGGACCCCCTAGATATACGTCGCTGATTTTAAGGAGATTTAATTTTGTTGTTGTTGTTATTGTTGTTGTTTACAGAATTGTAGATATGACTATGTGGAGGTCAGAGATGAAAACAACAAAGTGCTAAAAAAAGTCTGTGGGTCCAGCATCCCCAAGACAATCACATCACCTTCAAATATCATGTTCGTGGAGTTCCGATCAGACCACACCCAGTCCAGAAAAGGATTCTTAGCTATGTACTATTCAGGTAAGCCGTTTAGAGCGTTTATTAGAACTTTTGAACTTATATTTTACAACCATCACTCCCCGTACGGGGCTCTTCCGCGAGGTTTGCTCTACACGCACTCCCATTACATTCTATAATTTACAACACACAACAACTCACATGTTGATTTTTCACGGAGGGAGGAAAACCAGAGTACCCGGAGAAGATACATTTATTCCAACAATTTCAAATCACATATGGAGTTGAGTCGAGAATATAATCGAACCCACAACTCCAGGCCTAATCTACACAGCGTCTACCTTTGCAGCGCATGCCACCCATGAGTCGGAATCTGTCTTACTGACTAAAACCTTTTGTCTCTGACTTCAGACGAGGACGAGTGTCAAAAACGTAAAGGTGGCTGTCAACACATCTGCGTCAATACGATTGGTAGTTACCGCTGTGCATGTAAACCTGGTTTTACTTTACACAGCAACAAACACAGCTGTAAGGAAGGTAGGTTATGTATATATATATCATAACCCAATAGTTCTTTCTCAGGGTTATCCAATCCTCTCTCCCAGTCCAGTCGTCCCCAGTCCTCTCTCCCAGTCCAGTCGTCCCAAGTATCTCTCTCCCAGTCCAGTCGTTCCCAGTCCTCTCTCCCAGTCCAGTCGTCCCAAGTATCTCTCTCCACGTCCAGTCGTTCCCAGTCCTCTCTCTCAGTTCTCTCCCAGTTTAGTTTTTCCAGTCCTCTCTTAGATGCTTGCAGAGGAGGCTACATTTTGACGTTGTTGATATATTGTATTAGCATCAGAGTGCAGCGCCACGTTAACCGCCCAGACAGGCTTGGTCATGTCACCCAACTACCCTGGTGTGTACCAACACAAGAAGGACTGCACGTGGAAGATCGTGGTCAAACCTGGCAGTCACGTGGAACTGACATTCAGGGTAAGACCAGGATAAACCATGTGCTCAGGCGTAACCTTGTCATGTTTCAGACAAAATTTTCTAGCTAGGGCTTCACGACAATAAGTGATCACGTGATGCTATGGATTCTGCGTAATCACGTGGTGTATATGTCTATATATTAGATAATATATGTCGTATTAGTGATGACGGCGTTATTAGTGATCACGTGATGTCATCGGGGTGTGGCGCAGAATTCCCATACAGTGCACCGTATAATAAATCGTAACCTAATCATATCCTCACAGACGGCAATCAGTTATTTGCGTGATTTCAGTTTTCTAGTCTGAACCGATCGCGACGTGCCACTAACTAAAGGCATTACTCAGTTTTAACCCTGTTCGTATATGAAATCTTAAATTGGGATTAACTTCAAATTACCAACATGCACTTGAAAACATCTTTGTAATTATTGCCAGTTTTTACAGATTGAAGAAGCCAATGACTGTCGCTATGACTACGTCGAGATCTTTTCAGGGACGGGCAGCCAGGCCGTGAGTCTTGGCCGTGTTTGCGGTAACTCGTTACCAAGCCCTGTTTTGTCAAAAGCGCACAAAATGATGATCAAGTTCCATTCTGACGCGCTGATAGCTAAACGAGGATTCAAGGCGAGATACAATGCCAGTAAGTGACCGCGATCACGCAATAATGGACTTATTATTGGGCGTCCAGGCGGCAAAACAAAACAAAAATTGCAGATAATATATAAAGTTTCGTTTATTCGTCTTTTTTTCATGTCCAACTTCTTAATTCATCTCTTGTCAAATTTTCTTGTGGTGAATTGTTAATATTAATCGATGCCATGACTGTAACAAAGCTTTGCATGTTTGCCCCCTTTTTTTAAAATCCAATGAACCATCAGCGTTGTAAAACTTTTTCTTTTCTTTTTCAGTATGCGGTGCTCATTTAAATGCCGTCAACACCGCAAGGACCTTTTATTCTCACCCCGCTTATGGAGACGACAACTACAGCCCTTCCGTCAAATGCACGTGGACTCTCTCTACACGTAATGGTTTCGTCAAACTCCGCTTCAAGGAGTTCGATCTTGAAAAGGAGAAATATTGCAGCTACGATGCCGTGACGATTCGTGACGGAAGTAACGCCACATCACCTCTCCTTGGGAAAGTCTGTGGTAACAGCGCGAAGATCGCCGAAAGGGAATTCTTATCTACTGGTAACAAGATGTTCATTGAGTTTGTCACAGACCTGACTACTCAGAAGAAAGGATTCATCGCTGAATACGGTCGCGTCAAGAGGAATAGAAGAAACAAGGTTAAAAAATATAAAACAGGAAAAGTGTAGAGACTGAAGTAATTTATAGAAGTATGAAAAATACTCATTTTTGTCCTGTAGCCGGCTGTAAATTCTCACTGTGTTTATAAAACTGAGCCCGTTTTCAGGGATTTGTTTTTCTGCGTCAATTTCTTGGGGAATTCTTATTGTTTTACTCGTTGGTGATTACATTTTTGTATTTATTATATCTTTACTTTTTTGGAGAAAAAAATAACGCGTGACATTGTCGACTGAGGAAAGCTTTGTTTGTATACTAGGGGTGATTTTCTCTCTTCTTTATTCGGTGTTTTATAGATCACTTTATGAAAGAAGAATTGTAATAAAGAAAAATATGGAATCTCATTGGTTTTCTGCCTTCTTCTTTTGAAGCTCACTCCTTGACCTTTAACTCTCTCCAGTAACTTACTAACTTCCACACCCGTTATCTCACTTGGGATATGTCTTGTCTCAACTAATCAATAAGAACCACAGGTATCCCAAAATCAACAAGTAATATTTCAGTTGTAAAGTTAGAATTGGTCAGAAATTCAACTTTTCTAAAGTCATTATTTTTACAAAATAACATGAAAGCATGGGGTATTTATAATGAAACGCTGAACTCAATGCATTCATGATGACCACAAGAATAGTTTTAACCAAATTTTCATAAAACCTCACCCGTAATGTCTCGTGCGCAGGCGAAAACAGGCTAAAGCTCTGACAGAAATGTTTTCGCACTAGATAGAGAAAGGTATTCGCGCTAATGAAAAAAATAAATTCGGAAAGAAGGGGAAAAAAATTGGAGCGGAAGTCTATTGGGCTTCCTGTGGTTACATGTAATGGCGCAACGAATCAGCTGATTGCAATGCATGATGGGTAATATCGGTCTTTTTAACATGACGGACGAAACACGATTGGAACAAGGTTGAAGACTAGACAAGAAAACAAGATTTTACCAAGCAAGGAAGAGTTATTTAAAGACTACTATCTAACAGAAATAAAAGTACAACCATGGTTAGTAACTTAGTTTAGATCATACTTTAATTTCTGGTTTTAGTAGCTTCAAAATAAAGGTTATTTGGGAGTGAGTTTTTGACCATGTGCGTTGTAAGCTTGATATTTACTTTTTATGATTTTGTTAAGCTTATATTTTATTTTCATTGCTTCAACAGCCACAAAACGAACATATAGAACAATCCAGGAAACGCCATGGATATCGGCTCGATCACTTTGAGCGAAAGTAAGTTAACATTTCGACTTGATTTTCTCGACTAAACATTTTTCTTCATTTTCTATTTTTCTAGTTCATGGCTATTTTAAGCTTATTCTATTTTATTTTATTATATTTATATTATTTTACTCGTATCTTAAATTTGTAAAATAAATCAATTTATACGTTTTTTAAGGCGAAAAAAGGAAGCTCGTCAGCCACACGAACAGGCTGAGCATGCCAAGAAACTTCATGGTCTCAAGTGAGTACTAATTTTATTAAGCTTATTTCTTTGGTGTTAGAACATTATTTTAATGATATTCTTACATAAACTTGTTATATCTTAGGGCCAAACTTTACAACAAGAAGAGACATGCTGAGAAAGTTCAGATGAAGAAAACGTAAGACTTAAATTGTGTATATAATTAAAGGTTGAAAGCAAACTCTGTTCCACATTGTTTTACTCTCATGAGATTTGAGAAGCATTTTCTGATAATTTTGTGCATTTACAACTTCATGTTTATTATTTACTTCTTTTTAGCCTCAAAATGCATGAGGAAAAAAGAACCAAAACCAGGAATAATGAGAAAGTACCTGAGGGTGCTGTTCCAGCATACCTACTGGACAGAGAAGGGCAATCAAGAGCTAAAGTTTTGAGTAATATGGTCAAGCAAAAGAGAAAAGAAAAAGCTGTAAGTTTGATAGAGTGTCTCTTAATCCATTAGATCCAACTTCATCATTGTTCATTTTTTTAATTCTATTTCTTTTGAAACAGGGCAAATGGAATGTTCCTCTACCCAAAGTTCGAGCCGTTGGTGAGGCAGAAGTGTTCAAGGTTGTCAAAACTGGAAAGACAAGAAGTAAGTTGTGTCAAAATAATCTAGAAATATTTCAAGGAGAGACTCTAAGGCCTAGGTTAGACGTTGGATTTCACATGTGCTGAATCTATTGCAAATGAACTCAAACAATAAGTTTTGCTCATTTGCATTACATTCGGCCACATGTGAAATTCAATGTCTAAACTAGGCCTAAGAAATTTGATCAGTTCAAGAAATGTGTGGTCAGTCAGTAACTCTAAAATCTGGCATTGTTTTTCAGGAAAAGGATGGAAGAGGATGGTTTTGAAGGCATGTTATGTTGGTGAAGGATTTACCAGAAAACCACCAAAGTTTGAGAGATTCATTCGACCAATGGGATTGAGATATAAAAAAGCACATGTAACTCATCCAGAGGTAATGATAATAGAAAAATCTTGAATATTACATCTGATTTATTTTTTCTATTTTTTTTTTAATTTCAATTTTTTTTGTTTTAAGCCTAATTATTCAACATGTTTCCAAAACCCAGACAACTTAAGATTATTGTCATTCACAATTTCTAATTATTTTGAGATTTTTTTTTTTGCATTTACCGGTATATTAAATTTCATTATTTTCTTTCATTAGCTGAAAGCAACATTTCATTTACCAATCATTGGAGTAAAGAAGAATCCTCAGTCTTCACTATACACTCAGCTTGGAGTAATGACCAAAGGAACTGTCATTGAGGTAGATTTAACGTTACATTGATAACTACCAATAACTCAGTTGGTTACTGCTGCTTCTGTTTCTACGCAGTGATCGAGACAACAGTTGGAACAGGCAATACACTGCTGTCAATCAAACAAATTGTTCGGTACCTTTACATACTTTGATTGACGGCAATATATTGCCTGATTTCCATGTCATGAAGATTGTCTCAATCAGTACATAGCAGTGAAAACAGTAGTAATATTATGTGTGGAATAGCATAGGATCATTGCCAGTCAGGACCATTGTATTTAGGGTGATTTTCTATATCATTCTGTAACACTAAGCTAAAGAAAAGGGGTGTCCTCAATATCTATTAATTTAATAGTTGGAAATTTTATAGAATTGATTACTTGAGAAAGCTTTTACAATTTTCTATGTACTTTTACTTTTACTCGATTTTAATTTGTGCCTTTTTTTCAGGTAAATGTTAGTGAACTTGGTCTAGTAACGCAAGGTGGTAAAGTAGTATGGGGTGAGTACAGTACAGTATAATTCTTGTTTATTATGATTGATTTAATTTACAGCGCGACGCGCCTTACCGTGGCCACCCTGCCAAAGTTTCGTACAAGTAAGATAAATCACTTCTTGCAAAGAATTTCCACGTGAAAAAGACTGCCTACGAAAGTATTAAGTGTTAGCAAGCCAAAAGAGCAAAACTGGTTTTAGAAATAGAGATTTTTAAGCATTTTCTTCAAGTTCTTGCTCCGAAGTTCAAATATTTGCGGTAACAACAAAGCAAGTTCACATGCAAATTTACAGATTCTCGCTTTCTGATTGGCTAACTTGTAAAAAAGTTTGTTGGGTGGCTACGGTAAGGCGCGTCGCGCTGTAAGGTTCAAAAATTTGGATTAAAGTATTATTACATGTAAATAATTAAATGAAATGGGAATTAACAGTGGTTCCACAGAGTGGCTCTTCTTCTTCCTCAAGTGAGTCTAGGAATCATATCCTGAGATCGAATCCTGGGACTCATTGGCAAGATCCAAACCCTCTAACCAATACGCCACCCCTTTTAATTCACAAATACTTTGCTTTTAGTGATCATTCCTGAGTTACTTTGTGATGATTTGCATACATAAACCACATAGTAAACCCAACAGAGGAGATTTCCTAATGTATTTCATGCTATGCTACCTTATATTAATTGGTTAATTTTCTTGTGTTATTTTAGGTAAATATGCACAAGTAACCAATAACCCTGAAAATGATGGATGTATTAATGCAGTCTTACTTGTCTAGTTATAACTTTTCCAATTCGAATGTCTGTAAATAAAACCTGGATTTACAATTTATATAGTGTGAGCATAATAATTATATTGCTTACATAATACTTTAAAAAATGTGTCATAACATTAGTTATTGCATACCTAACACAGTTTTCTTTGTTATTCATCAGGATGTATCTCTGATACATCCCGATGAATACATTAATGAGGGATATATCGAAATACATCCCAGGTCAATATCTAGATACGTCCCTTGAATTTGTAATGAGGAATTCCTTTCCCACTACAAACTCAATGTATCCGATGTCAGAGCAGAGTTGCAGAAGCTCACCTTAATAGTGTTGCTTATAGTCAACCCTGCTGCATGATTCGAAAAGATTGATATTGAAAGTTCATGACACCATATTTCCACGTCGACTACTTCATGTGGGATGAGCGTAAACAGTGAAAGTGCTAATTCGTAATCTTCGCATGCTCACTAAAGTGAGTGTGTCAATATTATCACACTATTTTCTCTTGCGATTTGCCATGTTGAGAGAACCTCATTAGGTATACAATAAGCCAGATAAATACCTCGAATGTCGGCAATAAGCCTATAAAGCCAATGGGCCCGCAGGCTTTATATGGCTTATTGCCAACATTCGAGGTATTTACCTCTTCCTTACATAACTTCCCTATTACAAGGTATACATTTTGGTGTCTTACAACATGCAGCTGCTCTCGCTTCTTGTATTCACTAATAAGAAATGTGTAAAATTCCAACTCTTTTCCATGATATTTTATTGCCTTCCATACAAAATCCTAGTTTTAAAATGGCCTATATTTCCCTACATTTGTCAAGGACAAACTAATTACAAGTACGTATACATCATTGATTATTACTGTGATTAATCACTATCATCTAATCCTGATATTTCATCTTCTTCTCCTCCCATGGCTTTCCAAAATGCTATTGCAACCTAAAAATTCACCAATAAGGAGTTATTGGAATTAGAAATTATGACTGCAATATTTTTTTTCCTTGATTTTCGATCATAATTTTTGTTTGTTTGTTTGTTTTCTGAAGTTGTTGTAATTTTCCCAAGGTGTCATTTTGTTCTTGATAATGATGATGAATCTGTATAGGATATATATAATGATATGCGCACCACAACAAATTTATTGTTTAAAGCAAACCAATTTTTGGCTTACCATTTTTCATGATTCGCTTAAAGTTTAAACTACAGTATTATTACCTGCTCTGCATAGGACTTTCTCTGTTCATCTGGAAGAGTTGAAGCACGATCTAAAAAATGAAAAAATATACTGCAAATGATACCAGTTTCAAAGGAATTTGTCAACAGAGAATGGGAAAACTCCAGCAAAATCTATAACCTCCCCTGAAAATGGTCAGGTAAGAGGATAATTTATGACCTTGTAGCCACCTTGTAAAGAGAATACATGAAGGTCGTTTTGTAGGACTGATAGAGATAATTTCTGTAATTCTGAAAAGTGCTACTCATAAACTTCACCACACCTTTCATGTCTTTAAGCTTTGTAAACAACTCTTCAAATGTTTCACCATCAGGATCTTCATGGCCTAGTCTCTGAAGAATCTCTGTCTCATCGTCAGTTAAACCTGTTAACAAAGGAAGATTTTGTCAATAACAAGATGTCAATAAAACCTCTTTACCTTGGAGCACATGTTTTCAGATTACATGTCATACACTTAGAGAATAGGATTATTTGTTTGAGCTGTATCTGTATTCATGTGTCTTCTCATGTGCAACTGTAAAGCAAAGAAATGATACTCTAGGGAATGACATAATCTGAAATGTGAAATCATTGCATCCAAGCTATTAAAAGAGGCCTATTTATTGGGTAGATTTCACAAAAAAGAAATTTATTTATATTTTTCATGAAGTTTAGTGCAAGCTATTTTCTACCCAGTAACCTGCCTAATTAGGTGAAATAAAAAAATTGCATGTTAGAATGCAAAAATATGACGGACAGATGCTTGTTGCATGCAGGAAAATATGCAATATTATAATACATCTTTATTGGCATTCATGCTGCAGACTTGAAATGTATATTTTAGCTTTATGATAGTAGTCTGCAGTGTCTACCAATATAGCCACATGCCATATTCTTACTTGAACAGTCCATTAGTTTTCTGGTGCTTTTCTCTTCATCTGTCTTACTGCATGTATGACCATTACCATTGGAATTGCTATGTGTTTTATGCAGTGCATTACTTTTTGCATCATCTGTTGATGATCCTGGACTTGAATCATTCTTGCTCTGATTTTTGCCTGTTGAAGACAATCACTCTTCAAAAAAATGCACATACATAAAAATCATAGTTTGATTCCCTTGATTTTACCACTGTTTTCGTACTCCTAGGCACAGATCAAGACAATAGTCACTACAGGGAAATCAAGCAATACACTGCCATCAAATATCAGAGAACGTAAAGGTACCGAACACTTTGTTTGACTGATGGTAGTCTATTGCCTGATTTCTGTGCCCTGACTGTTGTCATGATCAGTGCATATCAATGAAAAAAGTAGTAATTACATTCTTTAAATCACAACTACTGTAGTCTAACTGTTCATCATTCATCATCCAAAGTAGGAAGTAAATTTTCTTAGACACTTCTTTTAAGGAGGATAAATTAAATAGCTTTGTGGCTAAAAGGTAAAGTAATGTCAGTAGTTCCTTCAGATACATTGCTGGTATCTGAGGAAGTAGATGGTGTGCACTTAATTCTGGATTAAAACATGGCTCTGGACCAGGTACTGTTTTAATACAAACCTTTGCTTTCACTTTTCAGTTGAATGTTAGGCCATTCTCCACAGTTTAGTGCTTGTATCACTCTTTGAAATCCTGTCTGTTCACCAAACTCCCCTTAAAAACAAGGAATTAGTAAACTTTTACAACTTTTTATTATTTCATTAAAAAATTCCTAAAAATTCTTGTCATTATTTACCAGCATCTTGTTGATCTTCCTCATTTGGTTTCAGCTCGACTAATTCAAAGGAGTACTTCAGGCACCATTCTAGGACCTCTTTTTGGGTCAAACCTAAAGCAAAACCATATGTCAAGGTATGAAAATGGTAATTCTAACAAAAAAACAAATGCACAGGCACTTTTTAACCATATATAATACATGTAGCAGCATGAAAACAGATGGGAATGGCATTTGCCATAGGTAAGGGTTATTTCAAATAATGGCTGTCATTGGTAGGTAAGGGAAGACCTATCACTTTATGTACAAAGTACCTTTATTGAGATTATATCTTTTACCAAAGATTCAACTGTAGGCCTATCCTTATAATAGAATAACTAATAATAGTGGTTCATATACCATGGCTATACCACCCCTCAGCTAACCTTGATCACTGTTTACTGCAGTATCCTCTTTTCCTGCATTCAACAATAATTGTACTGAAGCATTCTGAGTTTCTATGTAATCCATCCAAGTTGTTGCATCTCTTAGACTTTCCTTCTAAAAATTCAGAAGTAATCAAAAACAATATTAACTGAAAATATAATGCTATCTAAATGGTGTCGAAATTCCACCTACCACTAAGTACCCAACAGCCAGGAAATTTTGTGGGGCTCGAAATAGGAAACAATTATAGCCTGCCAGTCCAGTAAATTTTGCCTGCCTTTTTATTATTTTTATTTTCGATTTGGCAGTTCACCGTTATTTTTGCCTGCCAAACCTTAAATTTTGCCTGGCTTTTAGCCACTGGCAGGCCGCTATTTCGAGCCCTGGGTTACCACTGAGTTAATACATATACTGTATCTGGAACCTCTCCACAACGTCCACCTCTATACAACGGCAACAAAATTTTGTCCCGACGGTGGCCGTTATGTTGAGGATAAAGTTCTGGATTAATGTAGAGGTTTTCACGAAAATTATGACAACATTTCTATACCTGTTCTTGATTAAATACTAGAATTATGCTTTCAAAACATAATTCGGAGTTTTCCATGAGCGAAGCTTTGACTGTTGAAAGAGAACTCGTTGACTCGCAGTGACAAAGATGAACAATAGCTTTAAAGTACTTGTTGCTTATTGTCCAGGGATAACAATCCAATTGTTGCGACAAAGAAATGAGATTCGGCAGCCCTTCATTTCCATAGATTTCTACAGAAAAAAGACAGAACTTTTCAACACAAGCTTATTTTTTCTACATATTTTACGTTAGAAAATAGGGTTATATTTGAACTACAGGTTTGAGAATCAGCAATTTCAAAACTAAAATAATATGTAGCTTCGTTAATGATGTGAAGTCTCGTTAATCTTACGTTTAATAGCGTCCAACGATCCTAAATTCGAAGTGAAACTCAGGATCAACACTCGACCAACTTCGTCCGCCATCTTGAATTGTTTTCTCTAGTGTTGATTTCCGCAAACCAAAATATTCGCTGGCTCAACACAGGGAACCCACTAGCTAGAAATAATTTCACGACATTTCGTGACACTTTTTAAAAGGTGACTGGCTACTTTTGAAAAAAAAATTTTTAACTTTTTTTTTAAACCACGATTTTTTAAAAATAAAAATTTAATGCTGATTCCGAATATGAAAAGAAAAATGGGGTGTCCCGCGCTCGTTTTCAAGATAATCAGCATTTAATGGATGTCTACGCGCGAGTTTTTAAAGCAAAAATTGCGCCAACGAAAGTGATCAGAAAAATAATTACAACTCATAAGATAATAGTTCTTTGCAGACCTTATCATGCACAAATGCCAGCTAGTGCATAATTCTACAATACTTAGTTTCAAAAATTCATAACTTCATCAATTTAAGAGCAGCTTTTACGAAACTTTGCCATTTTCCTAATATCGTTGTGGAAAATTTGATAGTAAACTTCTTTTCCCGAAAAAACAAATATCTTGTAATATCAAGCTTGCGTGATACAGGTCTAGTGCAAAACAAAGGCACTGGCTTGAGCTTCAGTCCAATAAGAAAATAAATGGCACCCCAGGCCTAACCAATTCGCCGATACCCGCCATACTAAGCCGTACTCGGAAGGTTTTCATTCTCGTTCGCAGACCCTACTCATTAGCCAAATCGTAGGCTCTGCGAAACCTTACTGATCGGAAGCCAGATTTCCCTCCTTTGCAGGGGAAGAGAAGTACTTCGTGGGAAGAGAAGTATTGCGTGACGACCCTAAGAGCGTTTGCGTAGGAGGCTAGAAGCCAGACTGAAATGCAGTATATGCTAATCGATTTTCATACATTTATTCTAGTGAGACTGCTGAAGATAGTAATAATAATAATAATAAATGATCTTTAATGAGGATACCAACTTCACTTGGGGGTGATTTACAGAGGGGTCCTAAAAAATATAAGTAAGTAAATAAATAAATAATATAAGTATATAACAATAAAAGATAACAATATAGTAAGCTAGCTTATACTAATTAAATAGAGGCTGTAGAAGGACTGTTCTCAGTCAAGGGTGTAAGTGAACGTGGTAAAATGGCGCTGAAAGACTCATAAAAGAACATTGTCAAAATTGGCCTTGTATGATGACCATTTTTGGATCAGTTTTAAGATGAATTTAGAAAGTTTTACAAACTCCCGCTGAGTGCCCAGAAAACTTCGAGGTTGCTGCTAGACGTGGCCACCCTTTTCAACATGTTGGCTAACGAAGAAGAAGTCGAAAATGCCGACGACAAAGTCCACGTTTGCACAAAACTGCGCCATTCTCGAGGCATTCCAGACAGTCGTTGGTCCTTCCTCGTGCTTTTTGTTAGTTTTGTGTCAACTGCAATCTCTAACGGATGTATCTACAGCTTTGGAGTCTTGCTACCTGAACTTATGGACGAATTTCAAGAGACTAGAGCAAAGACAGGTAAGTGAGTCCACTGTTAATAATATCGCCTTTATAACAGTAGGATGTCGTGGTCCATATTCAATCGAAGACATAAAAAATATCTTATTTGTTCAAAACCAAGCTTTCTTGTTGAAAGAGAAAACACCAGGATCATTCTATATGGTAGTTATCCACATCAACAATATCTCAATGGACTACTTCGACAGTACTTGTTAATGGCGTCAACTAACATTACCATCTAGTCTCTGCTCCAAATTAATAGTGGTGAAACATTCTCAGTTTTATATACTTACTTATTAAGTTTTTTTTCTAATCGTTTTTTATATAATTTTCAACCTTACCATACGAGAGAGGGCATAATTTTGAAGTATTGTCTTATAAGAAATGATAAGCTGTTATTCATCGTTACTCAGCCATTTCAATTTCTCAATATTCTGTGTTGGTCTACCTAGGCACGAATGCTTCTACAGATACTGTAGAATAATAAGTATTAAATACAGATATCATACCAGCTAGTGATGATGGAAATAGAGGTCTGAGGGAGAAAATCAGGAAAGAAGGTTAAAAAAAAGGAAAGTAATCGATGGAATAAGACGGAAACCGTCGTCACGAATTATCGAACATTGCACAAATTTGCATATGATGAAAACAGTGAAAACGAAAAGAATATTACTACCAAGCCACTAATTACCCCAACACTTGTAAACACTCATGAAAGGGTGGTGAAGAGATGATATCAATCACGAATCACGGATATTTTTTTCATAAATTTGCAAATCAAGAAAATGCAATAAATAAATATCCTTGATACAAAGATTCAGGGAAACTAATGTAAAATCACGCATCACGGTCTTCAAGATATACAGCAGTTCAGTCACGCATAACGAGGGATTAAAATTCACGAATCACGGTCCAAAAAAAAAAGCCGGATCAAGCATCACGGAAAACTTCTTAGTGGTCTATACGGGGATGCTCCGCCCGAAAGGGGTACCTTTTTCAGGCCGCAGGTATAGAAAAGGGGTGGGAATTTGTGAGTTTTGGTATAAAAAGGGGTAGCTTTTCTCCAAAGGTATACGAAAGGGGTATTTTTTCAGGCAAAAACGGGTAGATAAAAGAGGTACCTTTTTCCTGAAATTTGGTATATGAAATGGTAAGGGGTCGAGAGTCCGGGCGGAGGCGTATGAAACGACCCGAATCCCCCCCTCCCCCCCCCCCCCCCGGTTAATTTTAGTTCCCTTCGACTGTAATAACTGCCAGACTAGAGAGTTTTATAAAGCTATCTTATGTTGTAGTTGCCTCTTGTATTTCAATCAAGCACAGACTACCTGATGAAGTTACCACTCCGCTGACATGCTTATTTTGCGGTTTATCTTTCAGCATTGGTAGGCTCACTAGGAATGACCTTTGGATATGCCCTCAGTCCAGTTATTTCTCTGTCATGCGAACGATTTGGCTTCCGTATCACTGCACTTGTTTTTACTGCTTTACTTGTTGTAGCACTAGCTGTAAGCGCTGTCACACCCAATCTCGCCCTGCTGTATTTTACCTACGGTATTGTAGCTGCGACGGGATATAGTGTTAGTCATAACATTTCAGTAGTCATGGTGATGAAGCACTTTGTCAAATGGAGGTCCTTGGCATCTGGTATCCTTCAGTCTTCATTTGGTGTTGGTTTGCTGTTTGTATCTCAAACTACACAGAAACTTATTGATTGGTATGGATGGCGCTGGGCTCTGGGAGGATGGGCTGTGCTGGCGTTGGTGCAATTTTTTTGCAGTTTGGCCTTTGATGGTCCAGAAAACAAGAATTCAGAAAGGAATGCACGGATCCAAAGAAATAAAAATGGACCAGTAAATCGGAGCAGAACGTCAAATTTATCAGTTATGAAGAACTGGCTGCTTCTTTTGTATTGTTTTTCATTCGCACTTTGTAACATGGTGTTTCATGTACCCATCATATTTATGGTAAGTACACTGAGAGAGCATTTTAAGGCTTTGTTAGTCTACAGCTATTTCAAAAAAGATTGGTGAAAGTTTTGTTCTTTGTTGCATGTTGCATACCAAGCCCAAAATGCAGTATGGGTGATGTGAATTCAAGCAGCGAAAGGTCACAACAAAATAGAATTTTCCCAGACTTGGTCTGCAGGTTTTTCCAACATATTTTCTTCTGTGCTGACATTTTACACATATGAAATATAATACATTTCTAGCTTGGTAAGCAACATGCAACGTGTATCGTGTAACAAGCGACATGCAACATGCAATAAAACCTTCACCAATCGTTTTTGAAATAGCTGTGTAAAGGTGCTGTTAATATGGACATGTATCAAAATCATGCATTAGTCTTTACTATTCTTTTTTCTTAAAATTGTTGCGCAATGTTTTGAAATCCCACGGACTTTTAATGATGTCGTTGAATAGCTAACTTATAAACGAGGCTAAGCCTGAGCAAATGAGTCTGTGGTCTTCAAAAACAGCGGTTTGCATCGAATGCGAAACTGGTGTTTGCGCTTATTACCTTTTCTTTTTCTGTGGCGCACAAATAAATCAGGTTTAAACGATGCGAGTTATAGACAAATCTTTGGGATGTTGTTGTTGTTGTGTTGTTCGATATTTTGTTTCCTTGATTTCAACTGATTGCGATGAATTTATATCATTTTCAGGTCAAGTTTTCAGAGAAGCACTTAAACATCCCACGAAGGGACTCCGCAAAGTTGTACTTATACCTTTCAATTGTCATCATTTTTAGCCGCAACATTTACTGCAAACTTGGAGATTTCAAGTTCTTCAACAGGTTTTCCTTGTTCCAGTTTTCTGCTGCTTTGTCAGGAGTTAGCTTTCTACTTCTTCCTTACACCACATCATACCTGCATTTAGTTCTTTTCATGGTGTGCATAGGGTTCTTAGATGGTGGTCTGTGGGGATTAACAGCTCTTTTAGTGACTGACTGTGCAGGCGTTGATAGCCTGAACTTTGCCTGGGGGATTTTTAATTTACTTGTAGCCTGTGGTGCGATTGTTGGACCACCATTAGCTGGTAAGTGCTGGTTTTGGTCCTGGGAGTTTATAAAGTCTAGGCTAAAGTTTGAATTGTTTTGCTAAGTTTCTCGGCTTTGAATAATATAGGACTACACTCACATCTAAGTAATTTTTATGACTCTTATTAAATGCAAGAAGTAAAAGAAAAACAGTGGGAGCGAAGGAAAAACGAAGAAAGCTGACGAAAGTGAGACACACTAGGTTACAAATCTTTCCAGCTCAGGACTATGCTTGAATCTGTCTAGACTTCCGGCTGAATTATTTGCACATAATAATCATGGCCTTATTTCTATTTCAAGGTTTGATTGTCGACAAGTGTAATTCATACGATCCAGCTTTCTACGCGAGCGGTGTGACGCTCATTGTTGCTTCTTTGATGATGTTCCTGAGAAGATGGGCTCAGAGACACACTTCAGTGAATCCGCAAAACTGTAGACAAGTACTGGTATTGAGCATGGAAGACGACGAGGTGCTTAAAATATTTGAAAGAGAGACGGTGTTGTGATGGAAAGACGTACAGAAATACAGAAGATAAGAAGTTACCTATACTCATGAAAATTTTATGAATTAATAATTTTATATTTTATGCACCGATTAATATATATTTACTCTTTTTTCATTTTTTATTCAATATTTGAGCTAAAGCCTGGTTCATACGAGCAACGCGGCAAATGCAAACGTAAGCGTAAATTTATACATCTAAACTAAACTAGATTAAGAATCTCTAATTTAAATGTATAATTACAGCGCGACGCGCCTTACCGTAGCCACCCAACAAACTTTTTTTACAAGTTAGCCAATCAGAAAGGGAGAATCTGTAAATTTGCATGTTAACTTGCTTTGTTGTTACCGCAAATATTTGAACTTCGGATCAAGAACTTGAAGAAAATGATTAAAAATCTCTATTTCTAAAACCAGTTTTGCTCTTTTGGCTTGCTAACACTTAATACTTTCGTAGGCATTCTTTTTCATGTGGAAATTCTTTGCAAGAAGTGATTTATCGTACTTGTACGAAACTTTGGCAGGGTGGCCACGGTAAGGCGCGTCGCGCTGTAAAGATAGTAAAAGATTAATTAATTAAGAATAAATAACTGTCGACTCAATCACGAGCGGCCTGTGCACAACTATTATGATCATCGTCGTCGTCGTCGTCGTCGTCGTCATCATCATCATTATATTGCTTAAGTAACATGGTTCCAACCATGGTTCCAGTTCTTCTTCGTGTCTCCTTCCTCTCAGTTTCCGCCATAGTTCCAGTAACCAAACCTCTCTCAGTTTTTGTGTACCATCTCTTGCCTTTTTGTTCAAATCCCTCCTTCACCTGAAGATTTTGTCTATGCCAGAGTATTCTGTATTCTGCCAGAGTATTCAACCAGTTGTCCCCACACCCCCCCCCCCCCCCCCCCCTTGTAACTAACCATGCTAGCAAACAAAGACTGTGGAAATATTCAGGTTGAATATGAAAAGCAGTTCCTTTGGTTGCAGTTGTGCTGTTAAATTTAAACTGAAATCTTCTTGCTGGTAGCAGCTGGATTGCCAGCTCAGAACGAAGAGAGGGAATAAGAAAAGAAGGGTCGCAAGTGCTGCTAAGGTGCTGTCTTTCACAGTAATTCAAGCCTAGATATACGTAGCAGGTTCCATTCTTGACTGATCACATCTAGCTGTGACTTGAGTTTGTTTGATGTGTTGTTCTTTTCCTTGCCATGAGGCCGGGTTTTCTCCGGGTACTCTGGCTTCCCTCCCTCCATAAAAAAAATAACAAGTGCAGAGATGATCGAGTGTTGAGTTGTATATAGTGTCATGAGCATATGGAGCATACCCCACGAAAACTTCTTACATGGACTGAGGGTTGTAAAATACTTTTATTACTGTTTATAAATACCACGAGGTTTGTCTAGGACATTGGTGACATAATAGCTCATTTTTTAATCATGCAGTCTGTCAGGTTTTAATAGAAATGATCTTCCATGTTGAGTACATATCTGCCATAAACGGGACGACCTGAAATAATGACGTACACAAATAATGACACTGCTCTTACTAAAGACTGGAATGGAAGGCATGAAGAGTAGAGCAGTTTAATATTTAAATTTTTTCAGTTCGTCTCGCGATAACAGAAAACGCTGTGTGACTAAAAATGGTTCTTATATTGTTTCCTAAAGGCTGCATGCAACAAATTGCATCGTGTGACATGGCTCGCAACATCAATTGCCTGCAACATTGATCGTGTGTCCGTAGCTTATAAGTCTCAAAACATTCCCTAATTGGTTTAAGAGGACTCCCGCTACGCCGCAATCCATCACAGCAAAATGTTCTTAAGTCCTGTGGGTGAAGAAAGATGGTGTTACCAACCTTTTTCCGAGTGATTTTCCCGCTCTAAACTTTGCCGCTGTAACTTCATCAGGTCGACATCAGATAAAACATTCGCAATAACTTCCTTTAGCTTTGCGTTGGGATCTACTGAATTGAGAAAGGATTAGAACAAAACGCAACGTTTTTCAGCTCGTTATGACAAAATATCCCTATTAGAGTGATGAAATCCTTTGATCCAATGATATTCCCTTTCATTTAACAACACTGAATTGCATTCATTCTCACCTCGAGAGGAGCCACTGACATCATCTTGCTGTAACATGTCGTCGACAAACGTCTTCTTCGACATGGCTGCCTCATTTGCTTGAGCAATTTTTTCTATTTCTGTTGATTCTTTGTTTAGTTCTCTTAATACTTGTGTATCGGGAAAGTCCTATGAAAAAGATGTTTGAAATTGTTTTAGGGTTCATAGATACGATTGCATGGTTTTTCTTGTAAACTCAGTTAAAGAGTAGTGACGTGAAAATAAAATAGTTCAGTCATTTTCTCTTGGTAGTGAGTTAAAGTTAGAAGGGGATTTGGACTTGAATATAGTTAGTGGTTTTAATAGTGATAGATTACAAACAGTATATCCGTGAAACATTAGTTATACTAAATAGTACTATTTCGAGCAAATTCTATTGTTTTCTATTGTTTAATTAGCACTATTTTGTACTATTTAGTTATTTGTATTTCACGGATATATTGTTTGCACTCTAGTAGCTATAGCTAGTGAAGGACTTAGTGCAAACCAGCAGGGGTAGACATCACTTGATCCTACTGGATCTCAAATAAGAAATATTCTATCTGTTTAAGTTTTCTTTTAGCAGAAATGCAACGAAAAATTCACTGCAAGTTATTGTTCAACTTTTACTCATTTAGATCTCCTTTGGGTGCATTTTACTGACGAGTGTTGCCCGGCTCGATGTAAAGTGAAATTTCATCATATACTGATATGGTTCATTACTGGGTTGGCTTAGCAACTACAGAAATGCCAACACAATCAAACATTGCTACCGAATTGTTTAGCTCAGTTTCTTGGTATCTGCCGGCATGACTTGTCTCAGTTTCGTGTACAAATGACAAACCTTTTTGGGGTGAGGGTTGTTCCGTCTTGTGATGGATGTCGGTCGTAATGGCAGTTGCTTGATCGGTTTTTTCCTCTGTTTACTGCTGTAATCAGATCCGTACGTCGACTGCATCTGGACTATGACACAAGCAATAATCTAACTCAAAAATAGCCTCAATTTATCTCTAAAAATTTGTCATCTGAGATACAGAAATTCTTCGTTAGAAAACCAGTTACAAATAGTTTTTTCCAGACATTTTTGAGGTACAGTAATTGCGAAACTAAAGAAAAAATATTCCAGATAGAACGATAAGATTACCGAGCCACTGTTCTAATTGCTTTGGGTACAAAACAAACTAGGTAGCGTGAAGGACAGGTTCTTTATGGTGCCATGTATGGAGCTAATCCGGTAAAAGAATGGGCCAATGGTAAGAGAATAATGATTCAATTAATTCTTTCAGGTGTTAAGTGTTCTAGTCAGGCGTAAGATACCGCCAGCCAGACTCGTAGTGATTAAGGGCCATGCAGTTCAAACGTTGATCTTCTCATGAGCCGAACACATTGAAAACAATGGATAATAAGACGATCTTCTTTGATGTCATTAGGTTCAGCTCATGAGAAAATAGACGTTTGAATTCAGATTCTGAAGTCCGTTTCTGCTTTCCCAGTTACTATTGCTTCTTGTTCCCGATTCTGTTTTCCTTAGCCGGTTCAGTGCACAACGGTGATCCTTTTTTTAATAATAGTATAAATTTCTTCAAAATTCAAGAATCATACCTGCTTCCAATCAATACAATCTCTCTTACATGTAAAATTTTATGAGAGCCGGTTAATTCATTGTTCCATGTGGGGAGGTGGTGGGGGACGAAAACCGAAAGATGCCCAGATAAAAAACTTACTTTACCTATATCCCAAGTACTTTTATCTGAACAACTTTTGGTTTTCGTCTCCTTCGTATCACTACAAGCAGCGAAGAGATCGCCATTAAGACCACTTTCAGTCAGGTTTTATTGGCAGTTTAACATAGGATCAATCGATCACGTGATGATTTACATAGTACATCACAACGAGATTCGATTGATATCTACTTTTTATCAAGGATATGTGACAACTTTAAATTTCGATCGACAACTGTATGCAATGATATATCAAGCCATGCTGGTTCTTGCTTACTGAACTAAAATATAACAAAACGCTGGAGTCTTTTTATAATATGGCGCATTAGAGCTTGTTCTGCCGTAACCGCAGGAGACGTCTATCCCATACTGCTGATGCCAGATCCCTCCGGTTCCAAAACCAAGATATGTTGGGTAACTGTTGTAAGAACGCCAGAGAACTCCCAGCCTAACCCCAACAATGAGCCCTTTACTAGCACGCCATGTAATGCTAACACCTTCAAGGGGATTTGAAATGCTATTTCCAACAGATGGTATGAAAGTATCTTTCCATTTACTAAATCCAAGGGGAGTGTATGGTTCTGCTGGGTACCCTGTGGTTATGACGTCATAAAGCGAGGCAGCGCGCTGCTTTAATTCTAATTTCAACCAATTAATGTCTCTGCCTGTCTTCATCTTCATGCCGAGACAGATCTTGGTCAGTGGTGTTGACCAGTACGTCGGTAGCTTGGACTCCTCGTCTTCTAGTTCCAGTCCGTTCTCGGTTTTCAATGCTTGTCTGTTTGTCCAATAAGGGGACTCTAAGCCAAACGTGTCCTGAAATATAAGAAACCTGCATGTCACGCTGTTGTTACCATAGTTACCCATCCAGCTATGTCTTACCTTAGATCCATTGATCTTCATGGTCAGCGTCCATCCCCCACCACCGCAGTCGGGTAAAGTGTCCATGTGACAGTACGTCCTGGTGGTTGAGGTCTGTTTGGTCTTGATATTGTAGATTCCATTGCCTTTAGATCTGAATCAAACCAATACAATCGATAGGATCATCTGAATAATTATTGTTGGGCTGGACATTCATTCCTGTATACAACTTACCTTCCTTTCTCCATTACTTCTTTGCATGATGAAAACTCTTCAACAACTGAAACAACGTTGAAACAAACTCCCATGAAAAAATGAAATTTTGGATATATTTTTCTATACAATAAATCAACACGGACGACAAAGAGGTTTTTTGATTTGTCATATATTATCATTTATCATGTCATTGCAATTTTCTATACATTTCAAATATACTTAATTTATTCTAGAACACAATATTTGTTTTGTAGATGTGCCATTAAGTTTATACCTTTTTCCTCTGGCGCTTTCTCAAAACCAACCTGAAAATGATGTGAATCAGTACGAAGATCAGATACCTTATTCGTACTTATTTTCGCGCGTCTTAATTTTCGTGATTTTCGCGAATTGATCATGAAAAAAAATTGTGGGATCTAAGCTTCGCAAAAAAAGAAAACCTCGCGAAAATTACACAGGCAATAAATAATACATACAATACATATTTAGTCAAAAATTATGAAAATTTCCTTAACATGGAACTGCAAGGAGCTTTTACTAGTCTCCCAGAAGTATCTTCAGAAAACTTAGGTCCCATGCGATAAGTAAATATGGACAAAAATACACAAAGAAGTCCTGCGACATGGATGAAAATATTTGACTGCTCGAGTGTTCAACTGCTTGTGGAAACCATAAAATCTTGCAAAACATTGCACCTTCACCACACTGAAAAGTTTCAAAAGTACTATAGTGGCCGACTGTTGGCATATAGCCAGTCAAGAAGGAAGGCAATATTGTTGTATTTGAACTATTTTCTAACTTTTTGTTCGTGTGTTTTTATGGCCGTGAGTTTGTCATGATATAATTAATCTGCAATAGGACTAAATGCTTGTCCGATTTGGAAATAATTGAGTTCAAAAAATTCCTCTGACTGACAAATTGGACTCGGCCTATCGGCCTCGTCCAATTTTAGCAGTCCTCGGAATTTTTTTTCATCCAATTATTTCCAAATTGGACAGCATGTATTTCTATTACCTATACTCAATTGTCTCTTTGGAATCGCGAAATAAAATGCAAAAATAGCGAAATTAAATGTGCATGAAATCAGTTTTGCAGCGAGCTGAACAAAAACGCGCAACAAATCTTACAGATCTTAGAAAGTTACAACAAAATGGACGAAAAGTAGGAAGTTTCGAAAATATTATATAACACTTGGGCAAGACTGGGTGGCGCGCGATCGAATTTGCAAAATGTACAACAAAAACAACTGAATCAGTTACCTTCATCAGAATGACATTGTCTTGCGATTTTAAAACTCCACATCGCCAGAAATTCCGAACGGACATGCGCAGTTAAAGTCATGATACTTATAAAATTCAGGGCTCAAGTATGGTGGGAAAAGTATTGAGAAATTTCGATAAAGTAAAATATTTTAATTTTAACTGGATAAATAAGCCAGCCCGAACCTCAAATACAATAAAGTGTATCCGAACTTTCATTTGATCTCAATTTAATTCCGTTGGTGATGGTTTTCAGCTCGGTAATTACATTTTAATGCCAAGGACTATAATAGTCAGACATTACAGTGGATTATCATAAGAATACCTGAAACTGGTCTCACATCTTCGGCTCTCAGCTCAAAATAGTCAAACACTTTTTCCTTCCCGAACTTCCAATCGATTGAGGAAGTATATCTTGAGCATTTCACGAAATTTCAGAAGAAAGAATTAAATTTTCGTCTCGGTTTTACGAGGTGAAGTTTAGCATTAACAGGGCTTCCATTTCTGCCTCCATCTTGAGATGTAACTTGACTTTGGAGTACAAGATGAAGCGCATTTTCACACTGAACTCTTCTAAAAGTTGTTTATTCCATTTATTCAATCTTGTTTAAAATCTTGGGTAAAATATCAACTGTGGAAGTGCTATTTAATGCCAAATAAAACCCTTTTTCTTGTCGAGACGCCATTATTATCGCAACGTTCCGGAAAGGTAAACATTCAACTGTCACATTCACAATAGCCCAATCACAATCGAATCTACACAATTGCTTGATTGACAGGGTAAAAATGATGAATAATAAGCTCCGCCCAAAATGGTTCGGAATTTCTGGCGATGATTTTTGCCAGTACTTTTCATCAACCAACAAACTCCTGACTTTGCGTTAAAACCAATCACCTGACACTGTTTGTTGGTGAGACATTTGTGAGCACAATGTACAGCACTCGTAGCTTTGTGTTTTGCTAGAATTTCATCTTCAGAATCGGCTAGGCTACTGGATGTATTAACAACTGCAGCAAAAGTGAATGACCGTGAGAGATCGTCAGATTCTATTACATCTTGAGCCGAAACGATGAAGAAAATGTAAGCAAAAAGACAGAAAAATATTTTGATGTTCTCTTTCGCCATGTTGACGGATGAGTTGAGTAGCTTTTCGCACTGCATTCAGGTCTTGTGTAATTTATGTCCATCTGCAGAGGTTTTTTTGTATTCGTTATCAAAACTTGATAATATAATTTCTCAAAACATATATTAGATTAGATTTGCCTTAAAGATCTTGATCAATGGAAAACAAGCAGTGATCAACTTTCAATCAATTCTCAAAGTACTGCAGATTCTAATCATCACAAAACAAACTTTAATAATATTAGATGGAACTCGTGCGGTTTAAATGTGTACAATCGGTAATGAACTTATGAAGGTATCAGGAGGCCTTGGGAACCCTATGCGTGCTACCTCAATTTGTGCACAGACTTAACAATATTTTGCCATAAAATTATACATTTTCTGAAAGCTAAAGAAACGTAGTTGTTGAATATTTATTTAGAATTGTCTGTTTTTGGAACACAAAGAAAGTTATTGGGTTCAAAGTGACATTCTAGCACACTTCATTTGACAACTTCCCGCAGGATCCAGAATTTCCGCTATGTCAATAATGCATCAGCCATGTTATGTCAATGCATGTGTTGTATATGAACCGCGTTCAGGAAGCACACAAAACTAATTGATGTAACTGATATAGACTTAACCTTAATTCGCTTGACTGACCACAGAACAATACGTTTAAGGCGAGGCTGGAGTACACAAAATGCAGAAAAATGTATGGATTTGAAACTCCAGCCTCGACTTGAATCTTTTGTTTCGTAGTCATTCAAGCGAATTCAGGAAATGTCTATTGGACAGAAATGATCGATGACAGTGGAACCTCTTCCATTCTTTTATTTCCCTTTAGGATGTCGATGAGGGGAAGGTCATGATATCTCGTATTTTCCTTCACTTCAAGCAAGGATGTTCAACGATGACTAGATAAGACCGACTTGCCCTACGGCCGATTGGGCTGACATACACTAGAATTCATCTAAAATATAGATGAGGTCAGTTGCAAGAGAATCATTATCTTACGAGACCCGATTTAGACTTCCATTATTTTATTTCCCTTCAGGATGTCGATGAGGGGAAGGTCATGACATCTCGTTTTTTCCATCACTTCAAGTGAGAGGACACTAGAATCTATCTACGTTAGAGATAAGGTCAGTTGCAAGAGAATCATCATCTTACGAGACCCGATTTATGAGGGAAAGGGTACATGGGTTTAATGCCCGGTACCCACCACCTCTGGAATTTTGTCCCAAAATATCTCGATTCAGACTACAAGTCAAATCACAACGATGATCAAATATACTGTTTGCTTTCATGTATGCTGAACACCATTTTTGTGTTTAGAAATTGTTACTAAAGGCCCGTTTACACTGGCGATTTTTGCGGCGATATTTGCTGCGATTTGTGAGGCGATTTTCGAAAATATAATGAATTTTGTCTTATCCTTCTAACAAGACATTTGACTAGGTAATCTTATGGTCCTCAATAAAGATTTACAAGTTAATTCTTTACCATTTTTTACTTTGACCAAAATCGCAGCAAAAGTCGCAGCAAGTCGCAGTGTAAACGGGCCTTAAGATCTGTACTTTCCAGTCACACTCTCAGCCTTGCTTCCGCGGCCAGACTAAGTAGAACATGGCTTCAACACGTTAAGGTAAATAAGTAGTTTAATCATCAATTATTTGTGCTTACATAACTACGTTCAACACTGAACAACATGATAAATGATGTTATTATACATTTTACTCACTATCTCGCTTCTGATTGGCCGAGAGCCTTCAGCCAATCCCTGATATCGTGTGAACTCGACATGATAAATGTATTATCTGTAGGTTTTACCTACAGATAATACATTTATCATGTCGAGTTCAAAGGTCAAAATGGAAATGGAAATGTTTGCTATTTTTTTTGAAAGCAGAACTATTTTTTTATTCTCAGTTTACAAAATGTATAATAAAACAATTATTGAATTTGGTTTTCGCATGATATCGTAAAATATCAAGACCTTGGCCGTTTTATCCGCCTCATGCTCAACCTCATCCAATAATTGCTTAGTAAATGCATACGATGAAATAGAATAAGAAATATATGATCGTACTATACAACACATTCTCGTGCCCAGACCTTTCTCAGCTGAGAAAGCTGAGAAGGTTCTGGGTACGAGAATACCACACATCTATATTTTACCTAGTCCAAGATTCTATTTACATAGCTTATCTAGAGTATATCATATTCTTAGGTGTCTAAATATTGACGTTAGTTTGAACTTGAAAGAAGTGTGTTGCGAAGTTTGTTGCTCAAGCTTGTAGTCAGCCGGAAACTACCAGTAGGTCTTTAGTCAAAAGAGTATGAGTTACAAAATTATAATTACACATGTCTAACTTGCAAAATCATACAAAAAATACTCTGCACACAAAACATCCAAATAAACATAGCCCGATATTTTGAGACAAGTAGAGTCCGGTCCAGTCAGTGGGTACCAGTTAGTGACAGGAGTTATCATCGCAGCTCGATTGGTGGACGAATAACAAATCGAAACTCTTCGATTTTCAGGATAATAAACTTCATTTTCTTTCATTTTTTCAACCTTTTCCATTATTTTGTCCTTCCCGGCTCATTATGGCCTCCGATCCCCTGGAGATCCTTCCTCGGGGCTCGAGGATCCTTCTAACGGTCAAAGTACGTGGTGAAATCGAAACCGTTAACCGGCAAGTTATATAAGATGACACTGCTGGAGATATCCCGCTGTTGCGAGACTAGGGTAGACTGGAAGACGTTTCCAGGAGTCCCTGGAGCGCCAAGCCCTAGCTATAGTATTTGATTGAGTTGGTCAGACACTGAACACGAAGGTATTTGCCGGTGATAACTTTTCATCAATACGGAACAATCTGTATAAATCACTGATTCGACTTCACACAGTGTAGTATGAAAAAGAATGCTATGTCTGTTCGCGAGAAAGAAATGGAAGATAAGATCGATAACAAAACCACTGCTTGCTGTTGTACAAATCTAGGTCATTCTCGAGGCACTCCAGACAGTCGTTGGTCCTTCCTCGTCCTTCTTGTTAGTTTTGTGTCAGTTGCGATCGTTAATGGCTGTATCTACAGCTTTGGAGTCTTGCTACCTGAACTCATGGACGAATTTCAAGAGACTAGAGCGAGAACAGGTATGATAGCCATATGAGCGCGAAGCTGCTTACTCGATCTGTTCCTGTCCATAGCCAGTTGGGTTTTTTTTTCATCCCAAAACAAACCCGCCACAAATAAGCCCACCCAAAATGCACTGAGCATATAAGCGCTCCGGGATTATTATCGCAGGTTTACGACACAGTGGCCTTGATTTCTTTTATACCTTTGTGATAATTACCAGCTGAGTTGACCTTCAGAAGGGAACTCAAGGTGAATCAATCAATTGAGGATTCGACATTGTATCGTAATTAGCATTTCCCCTGTCCCTGTGCGGCGGAAAATTATATAACCAAAAATAGCTATAGTTGACCCGAGGCCACAATTCCATTCGGGCAACGCGATCAACTCAGCTGGTAGGTTTGTATTCTACATTATGGTGGTGGGGGGAGGTGGGTGGGTGGGTGGTTGAATGTAAATGGATAGTATGCATTTTGTATCACTGTAGAAGGTCATCTGCAAGGACGGGGCAACTTCACGGCACGGAAATAATGACCATTTTTTAACCAATCAAAGCTCACATTTCGGAAAATTATTCAAAATACATGTCTTACAGCTTTTGTATTTCTATTTTTCATTTCAGCAACAGTAGGATCAATGGGAACATGTATTGGTTATGCCCTTAGTCCAGTCACTTCTCTGTCATGCGAACGATTTGGCTTCCGTATCACTGGACTTGTTTTTACTGCTTTACTTGTTGTAGCACTAGCTGTAAGCGCTGTCACACCCAATCTCGCCCTGCTTTTTTTTACCTACGGCATTGTAGCTGCGACGGGATATAGCGTTAGTCATAACATTTCAATAGTCATGGTGATGAAGCACTTTGTCAAATGGAGGTCCTTGGCATCTGGTATCATTCAGTCTTCATTTGGTGTTGGTTTGCTGTTTGTATCTCAAACCACACAGAAACTTATTGATTGGTATGGATGGCGCTGGGCTCTGGGAGGATGGGCTGTGCTTGCTTTCGTAATGTTTCTTTGTGGGACTGTCTTCGATGGTGGAGAAAATAGCGATGCAAACAGGAAAGAATGGGATGGAAGGGAAACGTATCGAATGGAAGTTACTGACGAGCCTACCAAACTAACAGTCTTGAAGAACTGGTCACTTCTTTTGTATTGTTGCTCATTTGCTCTTTGTAACATGGTTTTCTATGTTCCAATTATTTATATGGTAAGTGATTATACTAAATTGAATTATTGGACGACGTTAAGCACAAACCTTTTCTGAGATAGTGGACGCGGCAGTGGAGTAGCGAAGGGGGGGAAGGGGGCGTTTTTATTCTAGGTGCCCCCCCAGATCCTGGGTCCTCGCTACGCCCCTTGGACATGGTGCATTGTGGTCTAGATTCGGTACGAAATGTTTTTGGTGACAATGCATCCTGTTTTTCAAATTCAGAAAAGGCCTATGGTATCGTAAATTATAGAGTCCATGGATGCCCAAGTCTTTGGGAATTTACGATACCATGCGATAGCCGAATTCTATAATTGTTTTATTATACATTTTCTCAGCTTATTTAAGAATCAAGATTTATTTCTGGTTTCAAAAAAAATACAAACAAAAATATTTCACTTTCAATCTTTTTTAAAAAAAGGAAACAAAAAAGCAAAACAAAGCAAAACAAAACAACCATACAGATATTATGTTAGAAATATTGTGAAATATTGTGACCTCGAATGAACTTAACAGTAAGGTATCTGAAAAAAAGGGGAAAAATAAACTAAAGATAATACATTTCTCAGGTAAAGGCCACACGTTGGCTGAATGTTATTGGCCAATCAGAGAGATAGCATGCAGGAAAATTCATAACAAAAAGTCTTATGACTCTCGAATGAACTTAACAGTAAGGTATCTGAAAAAAAGGGGAAAAAATTAACTAAAGATAATACATTTCTCAGGTAAAGGCCACACGTTGGCTGAATGTTATTGGCCAAGCAGAGAGATAGCATGCAGGAAAATTCATAACAAAAAGTCTTATCTGTGTTTTTCTCTCCTTAAGTTTAAGTTCGTGTTTCTCTCATGTACTCGATCTGGTGACATCGCTTTACGATATGCGCGCATCGGTCCACAGTGTCACATATGTTTATAATTGATAATCTAAACACATATCTTTTTCTTTCCGTTTCAGGTCAAGTTTTCCGAAAAACATTTAAACATCTCCCGTGACCATTCCGCACAGTTGTACATCTACTTTTCTGTGGTTGTTATATTCAGTCGAAATATTTACTGTAAACTTGGAAGCCTAAGCTTTGTCAATCGGTTCTACTTGTACCAGTTTTCTGCCGCCTTCACTGGACTATCAGTCCTGCTTCTTCCTTTTAGTTCGTCCTACCTACACTTAGTACTGTTCATGTCATGTATGGGGCTACTAGATGGAGGTATATGGGGCATAGCGCCATTGTTAGTCACCGATGTTGCTGGGATCGAGAACCTTAACTTTTCTTGGGGTGTATTTAATTCCGTCGTTTCTGTTGCATCCGTTTCGGGTCCACCTCTGGCAGGTAAGACTTTTTATATTATTTATTTAAAGAACAACCTCGCGTGTGGGTCCATGCGCGCGCGTGCTTTATAAGCACAAAACACGCGCGCGTACCTTCTATTGCGTTATTCGTATCCAAAATATTGGCTATTTTAATTTGCATTTTATAAAAGATTTTTAAAAACTTGCTTGCTGTGCTGTGTGCAGTTATAAAGCACTTGAGGATTGGCAGAACATCAAGAAGTGTTGAGAAACCCTCCCCCAACGAGTCGAAGTCGTGCTTCTCTAAGAGGACCACGAAGGACACTCAGTCTGTCATGGTCTCTTGGCTTCTCCTAACTTTTCTCTCGTTTTCTGCCAATCCCCGCATCTTTATAGCTGCACATTTGAAAGGCAAATAACAATATTGCGAAGACGTTTTCGACTAATTTGCATACAGATATGGAGCATGTGCAGACGATTATCTAGCGATACACTAAAAGCTGCATTTTACTTGGCTGAGAACATCACGTTCGCCACTACCAACAACGTACCGCTACAAGGGCGTAAGATGACATTCTCGTACCCTGAGCTCCTCGGTTTCGTATCTAGCCATATCAGTTGAGCCTGGGTACGAGAATAGCACGATGACATATGATGTGTGCAAAGAGGTGGGAGCGGCGCGCGGACAAAGTCGTTTGCTTGGAAATGAACTCTTTTACTTTGGGCGTAAGGTTTTCTTCTTTCAGTACAATCCCTCGTTACTATACTGATTTCGTCGTTTTCCGATAATCCTTGAGAGGATATATTGATGTGGATTACATTTTATTTCTAACGTTTTGAATTGGGAAAACATTCACCCAAAGTGGAAAGGTCCGTAGGATAAGTGGAATCCAGTGTCAGAATTTACGTCCTACCCAAACACCAGTCTCAGAATATCAACTTTTTTCTCTTTGAAGGTTACATAGCTGACAAGTGTAATTCATACGATCCAGCTTTTTACGCGAGTGGTGTGACGCTCATTGTTGCTTCTTTGATGATGTTCCTGAGAAGATGGGCTCAGAGACACACTTCAGTGAATCCACAAAACTGTAGACAAGTACTGGTATTGAGCGAGGAAGATGACGAGGTACTGAAAATATTTGAAAGAGAGACGGTGTTATGATTAAGAATATTCAAGGAATAATAAGAGTATGACTCAAAGACTTTTTTATTTAATAATTTTTGTTTTGTTTCACATCTTGCAATATCATATTACAAAAGGAAGAATGAATAACATAGAAAGACGAATATTAGATAAATTGTAAATCAATTTATGTCTCTCTATGCACCTTAAAGACACTCCGATGACGGAAAACGTACGCTTCACCCCTGTCAACCAGCAGAACCTAGTGATTAAGAACCTGTTAGGCTAAGAATTTCCATCATAATCGGATGCATATTTTATACAAACAGTAGACCACACCAACGTTCTACCAGAAACAAGCACCTTTTCTTCTTAAAGAAATAAAAAAAATCCTTGATATGAACCAACATATCCTGATTTCTCAGTAAACACCAATTTTATAAGAAACTTTCTAGGCTAACTTGGAAAAAAAATCCAGGTTCTTATATGCGGGTTCTTACTGCAACATAAAATACGAGCGCTGAAACACGTACTAACTTTGCGCGTCTAAATATGGACTACAGAAACGACTGGAACTTTTCTTTTTTTACTCTACTTGATCAGCACTCACTCCAAATCATGCGAACATCAGTTTCAGACGGGGATTACCGGCACGCAACATAATAAAAGGTATTTATATTTTCGTAAAAGTGGGAAACGACTGGCAAATTCGGATTAGCCGCACGTATACCGCAGACATACAGCAGTTTTATTATGACTATGAAAAACTAACGGCCTGCATGGACCGTGCCTTGCATGACCGTGACCGTGTCAGTGCCGTGCCGTGTAAAAAAACATTCTACATTTTGTGCCGTGTTCACGCCGCGCCGTAACCGTGCCGTGTCTTTTCGCACTCATACGAAATCTGCTCTATTTTACAGTAATTAACTGTGGCGAAGACAATAGAAAGCCATTTGAGTGTTACATTTATGCATGCCGTACTCTGTACGTGCTGTAAGTCAGTACTGTACATTTCCCACTCATGCAAAAACCATTTTAATAGTAAGAATTAGGCGCATTGTTGTGAATGACTAAGGGTTTACGGGGAAACCTTTGAAACTCACTTTGCGCGACGTCAATTCGGTGCACGATTTCATGTGTGTTATTAAAAAGGTTGGCATAGCAATAGCCGTTATCTAGAATTACATTTTTAAGGACGTTCGCGGGCAAATGAAGTTGTGATGTCATTTTTATGAAACTTGGCACACAGTTACTTTATCATATTGGAGTTACAAAAACGAAATAAAAAATAGGGATCACCGCCTTCATTTCAGAGCTACAACTCGAGCAAAATCGACTATTTCGAAGAAAACAGCTCACGTTCTATTGCAGCTTGCCGCGTTTATTAAAACATTAAAAAATCCAAGAAAACAGAGTTTCAATTTTATGAAACTTTTTCTGACGTCAAACTTGTTTCTTTATGACGTGAACAAAATAAAATAATTATGAAAAAAGATCCAACACAGGATTTAGGAAGGTTTGAAGTCGCGCGTCGCCGTCAAAATGCGTGAGCTTCGATCTCGTGAAAGGGTTGTTTTTTTTTGGTAAATTAGCTGTCATTCTTTTCCATGTAATGTCATTTTTTTCATTTTGACATATATTAAAGATCTTTATATTAGCTTGTTTTTAATAAAAATAAAAATGGGGGTCACCGTTTTTGTTTCTGAGATATTAAGTCGGAAAGTTTGAAAATTTGGCCGCCATTTTGAAAAACGCGCGGAGACTGGGCACAACAATGCATCAAGTTCGGTAAAATAACCCTTTTTCGTACAATACTGCGACTTTTTTTGAAGGGAAAATGTCAGATATCACTATATGACAAAAATTGTAGTATACATTTAACGAAAATTAAAGTATGAGTGATTTTTTTATGATATTAAAATAGACCAGGCGTTCCTTGCTCATTTGAAAAGGATGCGCAGAAACAATGCCCGCGAACGTCCTTAAGAAAATCGTTAAAAGATGATCAAATGTTGACAAGGAAAATCCGCCATAACCTCGTCACTTTGCTTTCAAGGACTGCCGCCAGTTTATATAAGCAGCAACTTGGGATGCGATAAAGGTGGCCTTAAGTACCATCAAAACTACATAACAGTTTTACAGCAAATTGGTCAGTGAAACGATAAACTTTTTTTCCATACCTTCATCCTCTATTCGTAAAACTCACATACATTCTCTTATTAACTATACATATATGATGGCCTGTTTGCGGGCTGCCTGTGTTACAGCGCGACGCGCAAAAGTATAACCACTTTTAATGTATTCGCATACTTCTATGCACGGGCTTTTTGCTCCAAACGAGCTTTTACACGCCTTATTTGGTAAAACCAGACAGCTTTGCATCAATCGTACAAATTCCCGTACGAAAATCGTTCAAAATTTAATTCGGCTGAAACTTTCCTAGAATAATCTCTAAGGGTCTAATAAACACTGGTTAAAGTTTTTTCTTGATATTCCGAAGGGAAGTATTATATTTTTACGAATTTTTAAAGAAGTCAGTGACGTCATTTACTAAACACCATACATCGCTCTATACATTTCCCTGTATTTTGTGATCAAAATATTCGCTCGTTCCATACTCAATACTGAAAAAGAGACTTAAAAATCAATTGTAATCACAATAAACGTCAGTAAAGTCTCTCAGCCAACCTTTGGGCTTTATAGAAATAAAATAAATCAAGAAGTTATTTACAAAGAAATGTGTGGAGCGGTGTTTAGTGTTGAGTAAATGACGTCACAGACTCCGTTAAAGATTCGTAAAAATATAATACTTCCTATCAGAATATCAAGAAAAAAAAATGATCTCAACTCTTGATGTCCTACATAAATTGAACTCTGCACTTCAAAGCGCACCGGAATCCAGCCAAATTATCCTTGTTGGAGACTTTAACCTGGCTTTGATTGACTGGACTGACTCATCGGCTCCCATAAACACCGGTGGACGTACAGACGAGGATACTTTCTGCCATCTTGTTGGAGACAATTTTCTTCAACAGTTCATCCAAGGACCTACCCACATCGCTGGAAACAAACTTGATCTACTGCTCTGTAATTGTCCTGAAATTGTCCAGGGAGTCCGTACGACATCTGCTGAGCAACATGGTTTCCCAACCGATCACTATCTGGTGGAATTTCAGCTAAAATTGAAGTTTTCCCGACCCAGACAAGTTAAACGCCAAATTTACGACTACAAACGTGGTAGCTTTAAAGACCTACGTAGCTCCTTGCTTAATGCCCCGTTCAACATCACTCCTACTCCTGATGTCAACAACCACTGGGCGTGCTGGAAGAACTGGTTTACAACTGCTGTTGCCGAACATATTCCCATCAAAACCATAAAAGATGTACACTCTCCTCCCTGGATCGATGGTGAAGTTCGTCATCTGATAAGAAAAAAATATCAAGCACTGAGGAAATACCGCTCAAATAAAACTGAATCCCGTAAGCTGAAACTACGCACTGTGAGCCAGAGCATCAAGTACTTGATCAGACAGAAGCACCGAGAGTACTTGGAGAAAATTGAGATCTCACTCAGTACCAACCCCAAGGTGTTCTGGAGCTATCATAAAGCCATTCTTCGTCATCGAACAAATCAAAACGCTATAATATCCTACCAGCAGGAATCTTCCAAGACCCCATATGGAAAAGCTCAACTGTTTAACTCTTACTTCTCCTCCGTATTTCTTCCTCCGAACCCCATCGCAGACGTAGGAACACCATCATTAACTATAAAAGCTAGCGAGAAAGTACGCGATCTCTCACTCACAGAGGATGAAGTACTGAAGTGTTTGTAGTACTATGTATAATTTCCTAATTCTGTAATTTTTCTTTTCACTGATACCCAATAAAATTGATCTGAATGTATACTTTTGAGCGTCGCGCTGTAACCAGGGAACTCTAATGATTTTAAAATTTACCCAATACAAACACATTCCACGTGAAAGACCTGCTACAAACATTTGTTTTATTTTAGGATGGGTGTAATATTTCATTTACTCAGGTAAAACTGGAAAAACCGGACCACTTTTTATCGTCAGAGACATTTCCCTCTCGCAAAAATAATTTATTACACTTTTTGAGGACACAGATTTTCCGAAAAAAACTGTGTCTACTGAAACTTTATGAAATTCTTTACATTGTTTTGTTTTCTTGGCAACCTAAAGTGTCAAAGTTTCACTTGACGACCAGCTAGCTATTTGCCAAGTTGCCGCCGTTTGGCTAATTTGATTGACGGAAATAGCTGTGACAAACGCCAGAAACACGAGCCCTTCGCCTAACATGACATGCAGTAAATGTGAGAAGATATCGTATAACTTGGACATACCGTTCGCTCTATTGAACGAGCTACATCCGTCCTACGTATACATCCAATGAGCTTTTCTAGCTAGACTTTTACTTTCCAACTGTTTTAGATGGACTTTATATAAACATAGCAATTCGAAAGTTTGAATATATTATTAGTATTTAGTTATAGAAAAGCAAAATGACTACAGCACAAGCTCTGATCGTCCACGTATCTTTTATTGTCTTTGGTGAGTACCGTAATTCATTATAGAGTTGTTGTGTTTAACATTATAACGTGTCTTTGGAGATTATGTTGGATAAACCTGGGATTCATATTCCAATGAAGCCCTAGTTTTTCTTCAAAATAATAAACGTTTGCAGAGCGCCAGTTGAATTAACCTCCTCTATCGGACACATAAGCTTATCTGTTGCCAACAAGACCTTAAGCTTTATCTTGCTAAATTAATTTACTTTATTTCATAAAATGGTATTTCACGAAATGTTTTCCCCTTTTTTACGTCTAATAATGCTATCAATATTATGAACTGACATTGAATATCGCTCGTAGCTGCAAAAATCACGCTAATATTTCATATTTTCTCTATCTCATACAGTATCAAGTTTCGCCTCTGCTACCAGAGGTTTAGAAAGAATTTCTGCTGTTGTGGGTCCCTCCAATTCTTCTGTCTTTGGACTTGAAAGAATACGAGAGTTTTCAAGTCAAATAACCGAAGATGGTAATTACGCTTTCGATATTTTCGTCTTGCACGAAAACACGAGGTAAGATAACGAGAATTTTGACATAATCCGACCTGTAAGAGGTCATCCGATAGTATTCAGAAATTCTTCACTACATACCAGTCATGTCAGCCATCTAAATTATCTTGAAAATAGAAAAAGAAATAAACAAACGTGATAGCAAAATTGAAACAATTTTTGTTATGATCTGCAGCTGAAGGATCGAAGTAAATTTGACTTAAATGATATAAATAATTCATTCCAAGCCTTAGGTTTCTCAATATGTTTTAGTGGATTATTTTGCAATCGTTATTTGTATGAGACCAACGAATAAATATTATTCATGAGACAATGGTTTTAGTTGTAGCAACGAACCAGTTTGAAGTGCTCTGTCGTATGGAACTGTTATTTTAAAAAGCATTCCTTTCTTGCCTACAGCCGTTCCTATGTCCAAATTATTATTTTTAGCGGTTAAAATTTCAAGTATTGGCGAGTTTCGAGATAAAATCGTTATCAATATTGGTTCTTGTGTTATGTGATCGAAAGTAAGATGCACATAAATGGTTTTAATTAAACAGTGTATTCTGTATTCAGACTTACAAAACAGGTGACGTTTATTTTTCTTGACAGCTTAAGTACGTCTGATAGCTGACACTTTCTACTCGAATATATGAGGCCCCTTTTATGCATCTATGACGCCACCGGAAGGCTATGTAGTGGTGGGCAGGAAAACTATTGAGAAATAGAGTTTTGTTTTTTGAATTTATTTAACAATTTTGAATAGACTCTTTTGATAAATCTTCTCTACCTTTATTTTAAATTGTTATTTATTCAATTCTACCCTTGGCTTTTATTAAGTTTATTTTTAGATGCTTTACAATATATGATTCAATTTTAGTATTTTCATTTGACTTTTTTATATTTTCATTCGACTTCCGTAAGTTTTTTGCCAAAAATTTCATGATTTAATATCGATATATATTTTTTTGAATCTTTGAGTGATAGGCACATCATGCAATAGAAATTGCTATGTAACTAATGTTCAGTCTGCACAAAAATTCCCTAACAGGGGAGGTGAGGGGGTAGGCAATATTTAGACACAGTTCCAATGGACATAACCCTGGGCTCCAGAAGCTCTCTCATTCCTATGTTTCTTGAACATTTGTTTTACCACTGTTTTCAATGCTAAACACTGATTGAGACAACAGTCGCGATATGGAAATTGGGTAATACACTGCTGTCAATCAGCATATGTAAAGGTAATGAACAATTTGGTTGATTGACGACTTCCCTGTTGCGACTGTTGTCTCGATCAGCATGTAGCAATGAAGTCAGATGTAAAAGTTTTTCACTTCATTTTTAGCCCAAATGTGAAAGGTGATACTCCACTCAAAGGTCAAAGACGATTTGTTACTGTTGAAAGTGAAAATCAGATAGTAATGTGGTTATCTAGGAACAAACCACATACAATACTTTGTTTTGCACAAGATTTTGAGTTGCCCTACAGTATTATTACAGCTAGGAGAAAAGGTAAATGAAATGAAATAACAAACCAGTATAGATTAATGTATTCAGATACCAGGAATGCAGCACTATGGGTGGATTTAGATTGGGATGCATTCCTCCCCCCCCCCCCCTTTTTTTTCCCCCTCAAAAATATCCCCAGATATTAATCTCAACCAGCATGGTTGGTCCTTGTAGTGTAGTGGTTAACACGTCGGACTAGTATACCGAAACCGTGGGTTCGAGTCCTGCCAAGGGCATATGATATTTTTTTCTTAATTCTTTATTCTATTATTCACACCGAACGCATTTCATTTCACTAGTATTATCCTCAATTGTGCGTAAATATTTACGGTGTTCAGCTTACCCATGAGATTAATATCGCCCTGGACCCCCATAGTTGCCACTACACTACAAGGACCAACCACACTGGTTGAGATTAATATCGCCCTGGACCCCCATAGTTGCCACATATACAACATTGCCTGGCTGCGTAACCAGCGTGGTTGGTCCTTGTAGTGTAGTGGTTAACACGTCGGACTAGTATACCGAAACCGTGGGTTCGAGTCCTGCCAAGGGCATATGATATTTTTCTCTTAATTCCATATTTTAAGAATTTCATTAGGAGCATCATGCCCCTGATCTCCTTTGGTGTCATTTTAAATAGTCAGCAATAAGATTTGCATAACGCTGAATTTTTATGCCCCCTTTCTCAGATTCCTGTTTCTGCCCCTGAGCACACCCTTGCAATTGTGTGGATGATGTGAGGGCTGAGATTTTTGAAAATACGTTAGACTAACATACATCAATGTGTGTAAAGGGGGGTATATTAGCATGTAAAGTGGGAAGGCAAAAGCCCTCTATGGCCCCTCCCCCATCTCTACTTTCCCTGAGAATCTGTTGCCTTGATATTGCATATGCATATAATATCCGTTCCCAGGTTCAACCAAGCATTATTCAAGGTCATAACTAATTAAAGTCAACATATACTTTTACCATATAGGTGTGTTTTCTTCAAATGTGAGGATAATCTCAATCTTGGAAGATGTCATGAACTCTCAGCAGAATTATGGAAGAAGCATGGATAAGATAGCTAATGTCCTTCTTCTCTCTGTAAGTAATGAATATTTTTTATTTCATATTATATATATTGCCAAAGGAAAGGTTCATTGAGTGTGCAGTGCCTATGCATGAATCTCGACCCATGCAATCCTGCTTCAAATCATTTCATAAATGTGTTAAATGTAGACTTCAAATATGTTTCCGAGGTTAAATTTACTGCACACTAAAATTCCTAGATTTTCCATTAGAAATTAGATGTATTTTTAATATTTAGACACTGATAATGATGGTGGTGGTGGTTGTGATGGTGGGGATGACAATGACAATGACAATGACAATGATTTTATTTGCACCTTAATTTAAATATACAATTAAATTACAAAATATTGATATCCTTACATAAAGGTGCGAGCCAACTGGATTAACTTAAGAGCCATACAAAGCCAGTTGGCTAACATCTTTTATATTTTTCAGTTTATCGGTCATTGTGGTGGTTGTGATGGTGGTGGTGGTGGTTGTGATGGTGGTGGTGGTTGTGATGGTGGTGGTGGTGGTTGTGGTGGTGGTGATGGTGGTGATGGTGGTGGTGGTGGTTGTGATGGTGGTGGTGGTTGTGATGATGATGGTGAGTGGTTGTGATGATGATGTTGGTGGTGGTTGTGATGATGATGATGTTGGTGGTGGTTGTGATGGTGGTGGTGGTTGTGATGGTGGTGGTGGTTGTGATGGTGGTGGTGGTTGTGATGATGATGGTGGTGGTGGTTGTGATGATGATGGTGGTGGTGGTTGTGATGGTGTTGGTGGTGGTGGTGATGCTCCTGCTGATGATGATGATCATCAATATCATTATTAATGTATAGATAATGCACTTGTTTCAGTCTATGGTCAAATTTCTTATCCATATCTGTTTTAGGACCTCATAGTCTTCACGACTGCCAGGGACCAGACGTTCCTTAACAATGAGCTACAAAACCACAAGATTGACATTCCTAATGGAAAATTATTCAAAAAAGTGCAATCTGCAGTTGTTTTGAAGCATTTGTCCTTGATAAAAGAACTTGTTTTGGCATCAAAACCAAGAGCTGATATTGGAGTAGATGCAGACTTGACCAAACAAAAACGTATCAGGAGAAATATCAAAAGCCAAGATGCGAGTCAGCCAACCACAAGTGCCAACACAAACATTTCTACAACAAATGCGACAAGTGTCAACACAACCATTCCTTCAACAAATGCGACAAGTATCAACACAACCATTCCTTCAACAAATGCGACAAGTATCAGCACAACCATTCCTCCAACAACTGCCACAGGTGTCAACAAAACCATTCCTTCAACAAATGCGACAAGTGTCAACACAACCATTCCTCCGACAACTGCCACAGGTGTCAACACAACCATTCCTTCAACAAATGCGACAAGTGTCAACACAACCATTCCTCCGACAACTGCGACAGGTGTCAACACAACCATTCCTTCAACAAATGCGACAGGTGTCAACACAACCATTCCTCCGACAACTGCGACAGGTGTCAACACAACCATTCCTTCAACAAATGCGACAGGTGTCAACACAACCATTCCTCCGACAACTGCGACAGGTGTCAACACAACCATTCCTTCAACAAATGCGACAGGTGTCAACACAACCATTCCTCCGACAACTGCGACAGGTGTCAACACAACCATTCCTTCAACAAATGCGACAAGTGTCAACACAACCATTCCTCCGACAACTGCGACAGGTGTCAACACAACCATTCCTTCAACAAATGCGACAAGTGTCAACACAACCATTCCTCCGACAACTGCCATAGGTGTCAACACAACCATTCCTTCAACAAATGCGACAAGTGTCAACAAAACCATTCCTTCAACAAATGCGACAAGTGTCAACACAACCATTCCTCCGACAACTGCGACAGGTGTCAGTACAACCATTCCTTCAACAAATGCGACAAGTGTCAACACAACCATTCCTCCGACAACTGCGACAGGTGTCAATACAACCATTCCTTCAACAAATGCGACAAGTGTCAACACAACCATTCCTCCGACAACTGCCATAGGTGTCAACACAACCATTCCTTCAACAAATGCGACAGGTGTCAACACAACCATTCCTCCGACAACTGCGACAGGTGTCAACACAACCATTCCTTCAACAAATGCGACAGGTGTCAACACAACCATTCCTCCGACAACTGCGACAGGTGTCAACACAACCATTCCTTCAACAAATGCGACAAGTGTCAACACAACCATTCCTCCGACAACTGCGACAGGTGTCAACACAACCATTCCTTCAACAAATGCGACAAGTGTCAACACAACCATTCCTCCGACAACTGCCTTAGGTGTCAACACAACCATTCCTTCAACAAATGCGACAAGTGTCAACAAAACCATTCCTTCAACAAATGCGACAAGTGTCAACACAACCATTCCTCCGACAACTGCGACAGGTGTCAGTACAACCATTCCTTCAACAAATGCGACAAGTGTCAACACAACCATTCCTCCGACAACTGCGACAGGTGTCAATACAACCATTCCTTCAACAAATGCGACAAGTGTCAACACAACCATTCCTCCGACAACTGCCATAGGTGTCAACACAACCATTCCTTCAACAAATGCGACAGGTGTCAGCACAACAGTTCCTCCAACAAATGCGACAAGTGTCAGCACAACCATTCCTCCGACAAATGCGACAAGTGTCAGCACAACAGTTCCTCCAACAAATGCGACAAGTGTCAGCACAACAGTTCCTCCGACAAATGCGACAAGTGTCAGCACAACCGTTCCTCCGACAAATGCCACTCGGCCACCAACTTCAAGTACCAGCACAACCATTTCTACAAATGTGACTTCGCCTAAACCAAAGACAGGCTCAACAACAGCCTCCCCACCATCGAAAGATGAGGAACGTTACATAATAACTTTGGAAGGAAACTGCAATGAAGTTCTTGGTAAAGCTGATATCAAAATGAAATTTATCGAGGAGTTCAAGAAAGTAATCGCATTTATCATTAAAACATCTGAGAGTGAAATACAAGTCGGGGAACTCAAATGTGGCTCGATAAAGGTCTCATTTGTTGTGAAAAATGCGAAAAAAATTAATGCTACTGAAGTCCTGACAAAAGCTGCTTCGGATGGACAAATTGTAGTGCCTGTGAACGGAAAGAACTACACTTCATCGGGGTTGATCGTAATTCCTGGGCCAACGACGTCACCACCAAAAATCACCCCAACTACTAAACCTTACAATAAGCTTGCTCTTTACCTTTATATTGGCTTCGGGTCTGCCATGGGGCTTATATTTCTGATTGGCTTAATAGTATTGATCGCTCGCTGTAAAAGAGACAGGACCCGCGGTAGCTTCGTTTTGGGTAATGATGCCGACGTAGAGCTGAAGCGATACAGGGGAATGCCCCGAGCGTCGTATTATCGAGTAGAAATGTACGGAGAACCTGTGGAGATGGACGCAGCTCGACCTGGAGTAACTGATGATGAGTATGATGGGGATATAGTACCTTACGCACAGACCAGCTTCAGCAATTCTACCTCGACTAGGCCTACGTCCAACAACAACTTCAACAAAGACGAATTTTCGATGGGAAACTTACCCGAATGGAATGTACCTAAGCTCAAGACGTCAGACATGGTAGTGAGTTCCTCGGGTGCTGGACAAGATGAAGACGAGGAAGGGAGTGAAAAAAATTTCAATCACGACGCTTTGCACGCCTACGATAATCCTGTAATGACGTTTAAAGATACGTCGAACAATTCCTCTGAATAGGCAAGAAAATGCAGTAAATATTGTTTGTAATTGTTTCACACGCGCGTTTATAGTGAAGATGAAACTTTGAAACACGCGGAGAAGAATTCTTTAATTGTTAACGTTGGTTGTTCGTTATCAGTGGACTCAAGACGCGTATATTTCGCATATAGTAAAACCGCAGTACGTTGTAGTTCCGAAGTTGGGTTAAGTTTCTCCGTTGGTAAGGAATCCAAAACAAATTCAAATATTTTCTCTGCCGTGCAAGAAAAAAAAGAGGAATCAAAATGAAATACGGTTTTAAAGAAAGGTTCTTCCTTCTTTGAAGAGGAAGGTGACTCCTAGTTTTTTCAATCACGTTTTGTCCTAAGCTGGATTCACCAAAGCTCAAAGGAAGACTGGTAACGCCTTCCCAAATTGAATTAGTCACACAATCCTATGCTCTATTAGAAAAAGTCTTTTTCCGACAAAACGAGTGAATGGATTATTTTTGTGAACAAGTGGTCGACTTGTTTCCCTTGTAAGAATTCGATTTGCGTTTCGCGCCAAAAATGCCGCAAATTTTGACTGATTGGTAAATTTGTTGCAAAACATAGACGAAAGGACCTCAGTACCGTCTAGTGGCGAGTTGGATAGAGAACCGTATATAATACACAGTCAATATCTTCCTTTGAACTTTGGAAGTCCAAGTAAACTCGATTCCAAGTAGTACTTAGTTTAGTAAGTAGAAAGGATTGAGAAAACTGATGCAGAAGATTGGTCATAGAGAATTTTATATCAAGTATATATCATGCATCAACACAGCTAGCTTACAGAGAAGATAGATAGATATTACTTTTCATAAGAAATAGCTGAATAAATTATATAGATTGTTTGATTAGTTGTTACTCATCATATCAATATATATTCAAGATAAATATATTCCTTTCAGAATTTTATTCCATTTCTTTCATTTTAGTTCACGTTATAAAAGAATATAGTGATTTCTGAATGTAAAATTGATTGCATATAATTATTCTAAAAAGGATCAATATTTGTGATTGAAAGAAAATAATGGTCACATAATGCATTTCTATGCTATATATAAATATATTATATCCTCTTGCCAGATTCTTATTTGCTTTTTTGTAAATCAATGCAACACCAATAGAAAACAATCATTTAACAAAGGTTCAACATTATATGACAGCATTCTTGTATCAAGTCTCTAGTGTAAGAGTGTGCGACATGGGATCGACCACACAGTCACATGACACATAGTAAGCTAATATAATTGTTTATTTATTTCATTCAACTGATATAAATATTTCCTTCATCAACGTCTGAAATAGATCAGAGAGTAGACCTTAGTAGAAATAGTAGACCAGGGCTAAAAATAATAATGGCTGGTCAATGAACAATAGTTGGCCAAAACTGGCACTTGTACAGCAATGCATCTTGGGCCAGTCATCTTGACCACTTATCAGTCGTCATGTCCAGCCATGTCCAGCCATTGAGCAGCCATTATTTTTAGCCCTTGGCTTTGCAGCATTTTGTTTCACTGATTGAATGAAAAAGCTCACACCAAATACTTAATAGATTTATGAATAATGATAAATCCTGGGTGGGACTCCCATATATAGGACGGTCGGGATGCTTGTCAGAATTTTTTAAATGACCCCTAAAAGGTACCAAATAATGAAAATTTATTTATCCCTAAAAGGTACAATGACAATCCATACCCCATTCACATTGTAGTCCCCCCTCCCCCTGGGTAATGGATATCATATATACTTAATGATAAATATGCTTGACAAACCTTTTTAGAGGTTTTTTGTAAACATTGTTAAAAATATTGGAATATATTTTTAGTAAGTCGATTAAAGTTACTCTTAATGATATGATATTATAATGATAGACACTTCCATATAGCGATGATTATTTTTGATGAATAAAATGTTTCAAATTAATCTGAAGTTCTTTTTATTAGAGTAGCTAATATTGGCTAATATTTTTTCACAGATCAGCTGGATAATATCTAAGTAAAATCCACTTAGCCCTGCTAACAACCTACAAATTATGAATGTCTTCCCACCAAGGCAAAGTTTTGTTGAGTTAGAAAAAAGCTTTTCATGCTGTGTACTCCCATAATGAACGCGCGCTCGCCCAATCAGAACGCAAGAACAAAGACCACGCCACAGGGTGCCCACTTCCTTTTATTTGTGAGTCAGTTCCCAGTCCTTCCCTTTCATTCGACACAAACAATATGGCGGACGAAAGTAGAGTTCCTTCTGGTTCATCGGGACATCAAAGTACAGCTACAGTTTGGAAAAGAAAATATCTAACTCTACAAAAACGCTGTGAACAGACAGAACAGGTATCTGTTATGATTTAAGAGTCACGTTTAACCTCAATTTCATGGGCCCAATAGCTTTAATAACAACACTATGTAGTGATAGTTTCACTCGAAGTTCTGTTTTAGACTAGACTAGAGTTCTTGTATTGAACTGTAAGCGAAGAGATTGATATCTCATTGTATATTGTTATTTACCAACAGGAAAATGAGCGACTACTTAATCGGATATACCACGTGAACAAACTACTTCGTAGACATCGACGACAGAGAAGGTAAGTGGATTAAAATAAAAACAGTGCATTCAGTATCACCTCTGGTTATCCTTACATACTTAAATAATATTCGTGTAATCTTTAGATTTATAAGAGAGAAACTTGATGAACACAAAGATGACTACCGAAATGTTCAACCTCCATTACAGGTATTTATAAATAAGCCAGGATTATGCTGCTCTTACTCAGCATGTACTACTACAGCTGTACTACTACTGACTAAAACGAACAGCCAAAGAATAACTACATTATGACAATAATTTATTTTTTGTATTGCTGCCTTTTTCCTTTATTTCCCTTATATAGAACTATGTCGCAGTCATAAACATTAAAATGCCATGTCGCTGTCTACATTGTTCATTCAGTATGTCATGGTTGCCATTTTTCAAAAAATGGATGTCAGATGTCGGCTTTAAGAAATAAGCATGTTCAGGACCCCTTTATAGGCCCCACTGCCTTGTAGCTGCTTACGATGTGCTAGTGTGAACCTAACCAGGGCTGCTTAAACCTATGCTTTTGCATATATGATCACAATTTGTCACTTATTCATTTTCAAGTTTATAATTTAATTTAAAACATTTTTTTATTTAAAGTCTCAGCTAATGGCAGAAATTGTATCGGAGAGTTTACCATCCTATATGGACTTTGATAATGGTCAACTACCAGTATCACCTGGACAAACCAGTAACACTACCACTACATCCATTAGAAAAAGTAAGAGTCGCAATCCTGCGAAGCAAGATAAAGAAAAAGACCCAAATGCTCCAAAAAAGCCTGCAAATGCATTCTTTATGTTCTGCCAGCAACAGCGTAATGTCATGCAAGATGACCAACGGGATGCGGCAGCAGCTATGGGTCATCATGAACTTACCAAAACCCTGGCTAAAGAGTGGAATAATCTTATTGATAATGAGAAAAAAGTAAGTTTTACTATGTTCTTAATTACACTGAAAGTAAGTCCTTTCTTTGATATACCAAGTGAAAGTTCATGGACCCCCAGTTATAGCTACAGTAGGGATGATGATTGTGATGACAATGACGATGTTTGCAAGGCTGTGAACAATTTTTTGATAGGCAGTTCATTTGCCTGGCCAGAGGAATATTTGACCTGTCAAAACCAAACATGGCTGGTCAAATGTCGAGAGAAAAGGAATCATTTACCAGTCAAGTGATTATTTTAACTGGACATTCATCCAATGACTGGCACTTTTTTGCAGCCTTGCATGATGATGATCATAATAGTTTTGATGATTATGGTGATTGTGATGATGAGAATGGTGGTGGTGGTGGTGGTGATGATATGATATGATATGATATGACAGTGATGATTGCCATGATGATGATGATAAGTTTGCTGAATTGCAACAGATTGTAATGTTAGCTCAATAGTCCTCTTTGCCATTTCCTGTGCCATCTTGAAAGGTAGCTGAGCCTTTGCATCGAAGTGAGATGAATGGTGACCTTGCGATGATAGAGACCTACGAATAATTGTCCAAGGTGTTAAAAAAGGTCTCTATCATTGCAAGCTTACTGTTTGTCACACTTTGATGCAAAGGCATGACTACCTTTCAAGATGGCGCAGGGAACAGTGAAGGGGACTATTGAAGAGTGTTTTCTTTTTTCTATTAATTCAAAAAGGTGGCATGGGTTTTGATTCTTTCTTGGTCTTAATCCCATTTTACATTTGTTTTAATGATAATTATTATGGTATTTAGGTATATTATGAGATGTATGAAAAAGAAAAAGAAAGATATGAACAAGAAATGAAAAATTATACCTCAGATAAGGCCAGCTCCAAAAAAGAAAAAGACTCCTCTTCAAAGAAACAAAAGTCCAAATCACAAAAAAGCAAGGCAACTGTGCCTACAGCTACTGTTACACAATCTTGTCCAGAATCTCGATCTGGTCTCGTATCACCAACATTAGACCCACTGTCACAGAGTCTTATGCCGTTTAACCTCCCTCTTATACCTTCACCACCTCTACTTCCTAATGATAAAGATACTTTCCAGGACTTTAGTCATCTCTCCTCCCCACCAGACGATTCGTTTATGCAATCATGATGAAGAGTTATGTGAAGTTTAATAAACAAAAACTCAGGAATATTTCAAAAGATTTTGTTCAAATTACGGCGACCATACATATTACGAACATTGAGAGGTTTGTACATCACTGTCATGCACAGTCAGTACAAAAAGGCTCCCACAGTTGAAGACAGCAATCCAAATTCAAGACAGGTCTAGGGTGCTAGTTGATGAGATTTCATGAGTCATTGGTGGTTGTATGTGAGACTAAAATACCTGCAAGTCACAGATAAAGTTGTCTTCATAAGTATTTATTATATGAAGCATACTAGTAAGGATGAGATGAAGAGGACTTTTTTAAGTTCCAAATTATGCACTTGATGTGTATGGTCGTCCAGTTGGATAAAAGGTGTATGAATTATTCATGAGTTTTTGAAGAACATTATAATCCTGTAAATACTTGTCAATGAAATTCATTTCAGTGGCCATGGAAAAAACTGTCTCTGGTAATATGTGCCACCACTTTGTTAATATGTTTATACTGTGTGTATTATATATTGGCCTACAATAAATAATAAAAAATAATAAATAATTGGTTTATTGTCAAGGATTAAGGGTTGTATTGCTTATAGATATGAAAACATCTTAGCCAATAATCAGCAATGGTAGAATTCATTTTTTCAAGTAAAAAAATCATATTTGTGAGCACCCTACGCCACTGACCCCCTATCCCCACTGACCCCCTACTCGCACTGACCCTTTACCCTCACTGACCCCACACTTCCACTGCCCTCCAGATGAAGGAGAGCTGACTTCACCCATTGTAGAGGCTGTTATAGAGAAAAAAACCAATTCAAACTGGAGAGAGATACAAATGCACAAATGATAAGAGATACATACAGGGAATATTGTTAATGCTCAAAAAATATAAACATACATATAAACATACATATAAATATGCATATGAATACATCTGCTGGGAAACAAGCGCCTACAATACCCTCCCTCCTCCCCCCCAAAAAAACCCTTGAGTTTCTATGTACATGTTCTAAAAGGTGTGTAAGCATAAAGCAAAGTGTTCTTTCAGGGCTGTAGCAAGGGGAGAGGCTAGGGGCCTTGAGCCCTCCCCCCCCCCCCCCCCCCCCCCCCTCCCAGTTTTTCCCAGAAAAGTAAAGCAAGTATGGAATTAAATTTCCATTTGTCGTGTTCAGGCGTTGCTTTGTGCTTCGTCAGCCCCTCCCAGGTTTTCAAGGCTTGCTACGGCCCTGTCTTTCATTTGGTTGCATTTGAAGGTCTTTCGGTACTATCTGTTAGTGGGTTCCCTGTGTACTAGCTGCAATATACCCACTTCCGGTCTCCCAGGAGTCATTGCGAGGCTAGAGTTCAAGGTTCTTCCGGCAGGAAGCCCAAGTGGAGTTTATTGATTATTGATGAGTGGAGTCAAGACACAGAGGGACACCAAGTCAAAACTAATACAAAACTCCCTCAAATAACTTAACTCAGCTTCGAAACCCACCGAGAAGCTCGAAAATGAATCGGTTCAAGACGTCAAAGTTTCACAACGCCACACCCAAACCTGCGAAACGAGAGGTAAGCACGTAAATTTGTGGAGAACGAACTGCCTTTTGACCAGAGACTAAATGAAAAACTCCTAGTACTTTATTCAGTATCTGAACAGTCCAAGTACTCAAGGTTATATATTTTGTAACCTTGTAGAAAATTTATATTTATTCGTATTCTGGAATGTATTCAAATCTTTAACTTAGTGTTTATCGTTTGTACTGACATTTGATCTAGAGTTTATCCACAAGTCATGTGTCTAATACACGTGAATAACCATGCATAAATAACATATTCGCGCCATTGGTTTCTTATTTTCCTGAGATATGTCATCAAACTAAATAATCCTATTCTTAATCTCAAATTTCGGGCCTGCAATATTTTTACTCCATCTTGTTGTATTTTGAATGCTCCTTTTGTGCCCTTGTCAAAGCCCCTCCCACACCGTCTGGAGAGAGATACCACTTGTATTTTACTTTCATTTGCTACAACTGTATATTTTGAAAATATTTTACTCTGTATTACCCTTTATTATTCTTATTTTTTTATTTCTCTCTCTATAGAATTGTTATTTGGACCTCCATATTGGGAATTTGAAAGTTTCTTGTGGAAACTTCATCAAAGCAAGCACTTCTCATTTGGCTTTCAATGTTGAACATGGAGGTAAAAGAAATTAAGATAATTATATTAAAACTATCTAGAGCATACATGTATATTATAATACATATTGATGATGATGACTGATGACAATGATTGATGACAATGATAAAGATGATGACTGATAGCGTTAGCCAGGGGCGGATCCAGGATTTTTTTAACCTTTATATTTAGGGGGTTGTGTACACCCATCCCAAGTTCATTGTTTTACCTCCCTAGTTACTGTTGCTATGTCGGACAAGCTAAAGTGTGTTTTTGATATACAGCATGGAACAGACACTGATTGCTGAAAATTGTAAATGTCCTAGTATATACGGAGGGTCATGGGTTGGATTCCTATCTGGGGCTCAGAATTTTTTTCTGGGCTCCCTAAGTGTGTGTCACTTATTCCACACAACATACCTCGACATGATTAAATTGAAAATAGTTCAGAATTTTTTATCAATCATTCTGTTTAAGAAAAGAATCAAAATTTTCATGGTTGCAACCCCAAAACTTTCCTCCTGGATCCGCCCTTATAGTGCTGCTTTGGCTGTCGATGATGATAATGTTAATGAGGGACTGTGCTTTTCCTATCTAAATTTTAATATTGATTTATAAAGTTTTTCATTACTGATAATTACTGATCAATTCGCTCTTGTGATGATCTTTCCCATTTCAAAAGAGGTCTTAAAACATTCTTATTCACTTGTGCTTTTGATTAGTCTTATCATTTTAACACACCTTAAAATGTTTTCTTATTTGGATTTTACAAGTAATATAATAAATATAAAATTATAAAAAATATATAATTTGTTTTGCATTATTTGATATTGTCTATATTTATTGAAATTGAAATTATAATGTATAGTGTATTCTTTTTAAATATTATAAATATTATTTCTGTACTTTTAATCCAATTTTTATATACCAGCAACAAACTTTCTTTTTATACAGCCTGTAAAGCGTCTTTGAACTAAAGGATATTGGCGCTATATAAACTAACCCTTATTATTATTATTATTATTATATTATTATTATTATAATAGTCATTGGTCTTCATTATAGGAGGAGGAAGCCTTGGAGTCTTGAGTCTTGAACATGTTGGACAGAGAGACAACAAACCACCTCATCTCATGCATTGCCATACAGGTTAAATATGAGGATTAATCTCTTTTTTTAATGTCCTTGTCTAATTATCTTGATCTTGAGACTTTATTCCTCAGTGATCAATACAATATTTTACATAGAGAAGTAAGACTTTTCATATGACTTTGAAAAACTTATGGCAGGGATCACGCCTTGCCATGTCAGTGCTGTGCTATGTATGAAAATATTTGAAATTCCGTACTGTATCCAGGTCACATGCACTGTAACTGTGCAGTGATGTGTCACTGTGACTTTTCACACTCATATGAAATCTGCTCTATAGGTCGTAAAGAGGTCTAATTTCTTCCTACTGTATCTCATTAACATAATATCATTTTGGATAATTTTAGACTTTGTGACAGACATGGATTTCTCACCATTTGATGAAAAACGGCTTGCTACATGTTCCTATGATTGCACAGTAGGTTCACGTTGATGTTGATATTAAAAACTGGCTAACAAGCCTTATGGTTTGCTTCGCCATCTCTGTGTTTCTCTATTTGGCCCCACCCTCCCTTCCCTTGGGATCATAGTTGGTGTGATGTCACCTGACTTTACCAACTTAATAAATGTAGATGTAGATCATGTGTGGTATGTATAAAGAATTCCACAGTGAAAACAGTGTGACAAGTGTTGAGATTGACCTGTGGTGAGGTTGCCATGGTCACCTCTTGCTAGTTATATTGTTTACAAGCCTTGCTTATCATCCCTCCTTTAATTGAAGTGACAAGTTAATCTTAGCTATATTATTTCACATTTGTTTAACTTACACCATTTATATCATACTTTTTCTTTTTTGTTTTCCAGATAAAATTGTGGGAATTACCAGAACATGGTGATGAAGAAAGTCCTTCCCCTATTATTGTATTACCACAGCAACCTGTAAGTACTCTTTAAAGTTTGGTCAGGCCATACAAAATTTGGTAAAATCAAAAAATTGCATTCGTACTAGAAAAGAGGCTAGTGTTGACAGATATTTTTTGTAAAACAAATATAAGTTTTAGTAAAAACAGTACAAACAGGACCTATATAATAATATAGTTGTTTACTACTTGATGAAACAAATTATAATTGATAATACAAAGTTTGGTAATTAGTTTTCATGTCATTTCTTTTGTTTGTTTACAGAATCGTGTTGAGAATGTACTCTTTCATCCAAGTGCAAGTGATGTAAGCAACATGTGTTGAACTTAAATCATTTAGTATCAGTTGTTCAACTGCATGCTTCAATTTTCTATCTAATTTATAGGTATTAGCAAGCACTTGTTCTAAAACACTTACTGTGTGGGACTTGGAGAAGGGACAAGAAAAGTACAGTAAGTAGAAAAGGGTTTATGAAAAAAATCAGCACAGGGTTCCCATGGTCATGGAAAAGTCAGTGAATTCTGAATTTTTTTCAACATTGGAATTTTGATTTTGGTCAGTGAATTTTCACAATTTACCCAAAAGTCAGTGAAAAGTCAGGAAATTTCAGTCAGCATTCACAATTTTTTTTTTAAAGTTTTGAAATTCTTAGTTGGGCTACCTTTGGATGAACTACCATATAAATATAATTTTTCATAAAATAAGTGCCCAGTAGTGTGGTCAGTGATGATCTATGTTTCCTTGTCAGGGAAAAGTCAGGGAAATTTTCTTTTTCCAGATGAGTGGGAACCCTGTGGGATTTTATTGTACAATGGTGTTAGAGAGAGAGCACATTTGGGTGATTAACCCAGGGCATGTCTGAGGCTTTTAGTCTGTGAATAAAGGTAAATTACCCCATCCAAACCCGCACAACCTAACATAAGGTTTTCTAAATTTGCTTCATAAACCAGTACATTTTACAGAAATGCAAGTGATAATTGTCTTTCAGCAATGAGTAACCACACAGACTTGATTCAGAATATGTCATGGAAAGGTGATGGTTCATTGTTAGCAACATCAAGCAAGGTATGTCCATACTGTACTTTCTACCTATTCATTTTGAATTCATAATTAATTACATGACCCAGACAACTAGCTATATTTCAAGTCCTCGAATTATGCAATGCCATTGGATTATTATCAATCATTATTGTTATCCATGAGTTAGCATTCTAGGTCTTGATTATGTAAAGTAATGATATGTTTTTGGGGTTTATTGTTTCTAGGACAAAAAGATACGCATATTTGATCCAAGAGCCTCTTCATGTGCCAGGGTAAGATAAAAATGAATACTCTTTGCTTTACTTAAAGAGTTTAGTGGAGAAAGAAATGCAAACAGTATTGATATATTTTTCTTATACTGTAGGAAGGAAATGGACTTGGTGGTATACGAGACTCTCGTATTGTATGGTTAGGAAACAGAGACCACATCCTAGGAACAGGATTTAGTATGGTAATTGTTCATGTTGTCATACAGAGTATTTTTTGTTTCCATTATTTGTTATTAAAATAATTAATTACTGTTTTATGTTTCGATTGCTTTTTTCAGTCAAGAGAGCGTCGAATAGCTGTTTGGGATGTCCATAATCTGAATACACCCTTAGAGGTTATTGATGTGGATTCTAACACAGGGTGAGTACCTACCATACCTGTCCAGGTGTTGTACTTCATCAAGGACTGTTTAGAGGAAAGGGTGGGGGGGGGTGGGGTTGTTGTGTTTGTTGATGTAGATTCTAACACAGGGTGAGTACCTACCATACCAGTCCAGGTGATGTACTTCATCAAGGACTGTTTAGAGGGAAGGGTGGGGTGGGGGGGGGGGGGTTGTGTTTGTTGATGTAGATTCTAACACAGGGTGAGTACCTACCATACCAGTCCAGGTGATGTACTTCATCAAGGACTGTTTAGAGGGAAGGGTGGGGTGGGGGGGTTGTGTTTGTTGATGTAGATTCTAACACAGGGTGAGTACCTACCATACCAGTCCAGGTGATGTACTTCATCAAGGACTGTTTAGAGGGAAGGGTGGGGTGGGGGGTTGTGTTTGTTGATGTAGATTCTAACACAGGGTGAGTACCTACCATACCAGTCCAGGTGATGTACTTCATCAAGGACTGTTTAGAGGAAAGGGTGGGGTTGTGTTTGTTGATGTAGATCCTAACACAGGGTGAGTACCTAACATACCTTTCCCTTTAATTGTCCCTTTAATTACTTCTATTCCAGTCTATTTAGAATGAGGCCTCAAATGCCATTCTGAAGTAATCATGTTTCTTTTACAGAACTCTCATGCCATTTTATGACCCTGATAGTGATATGTTATTGGTGGCTGGCAAGGTAAGAAATCAAGGGGGAGACAGGCCTGTACCTAGGGGGCACATCTTCACCACCAACTGGCCCCAAGGGTATGCATTTTGATAATACAAGTACATTTAGAGTGCAGTCAGTCAAAGTGAAAGATTCCAGTCCTATAAATTTTTTCAACACTAATAGATCATTTTTTGGTTTGGCATTTTGTTAGTTTGGTGTAATTTCAATTCACCATTTTGCAAAATGGTCACATTTTTGCCCAGATCTGGTCAATTTTGGCCTTGTTTTTTTCCAACATAAGTGAAAATAATGACTGTCTTTCTGAAGAGAATTCCTGCCAGTAAAATTATAATGCACACAATTGTATCTTTTTATCATCAAGGGGGATTCAAGCATATCATATTTTGAAGTCAAAGAGAAGGGCAATCCTTATTTGCATCAAGGTAAGGGCTGCCTTATGGTTCATAAATGAAACACAGCATTAATAGATAAGGAACAGTAAACAACTTCTTATTCAACTTTACCACTCTGAGGTGAATGGAAAGCCTTACAGGTCAAGGACCCAATTACAAGGGAACCAATAGATCGAATTAGAATTTGGAAGTTGATTTTTGTGAAGGGAGGAAAACCAGAGAACCTGGAAAAAACGCCCTTCAAGCACAGGAAAAAACCAACAAACAACTCTACTCACATACAACATTGAGGCCAGCAGGGCTTGAACCTGGGTTGCATTGATGAGAGGCAAGCATTCTTACAGATACATCACCTGTGCTTCCCTTACTAATTACATGTTCTGTTGTCGGCATGTGATATTTTTATTTTAGTATCGGGTATTATGACTGAAGGACAAACTAAAGGCATGGCAATGGTACCAAAGGCTGCACTAGATGTCATGTCATGTGAGGTGGCAAGATTGCTACAAGTTACACAACGCAGTATTATACCAATCAGCTACTTTGTACCAAGAAAGGTTGGTATGGTTGTTACAGTGCTTTTAATATTTCTGCAACCAACCTACTCCAGACATAGATCTGTTGTTTTGGCTTCCTTCAATCAAATTTACGATGGGCTGAGCTCATTATGATCATGAGCAATAAAGAAATTCCTATGTGCTATGGTTTCCTTGCATCTTTCAGAGCTTTCAATAAAAGACGGCTACCAGCAGTTTATCGCCGGATACTTCACCTTAAACTGCCGGCTATTTTGACAAAAAATTAATTCATTGCCAAATAAAGTTACGGCCCCTTGGGGGATATGGACCCCTACTTTTTTGGATTGACCGTCTACTCCAAATATTATTGAAAGCTCTGATCTTTGGTGGGTCTGCATTTTGCTTCATAAAAGAGAAGGGATTCTCACTTGAAGTGGTTGTCTATCAGCCATTTTTATTAAAGTCCATGATCCATTCTTACACATTATTAATTATTCAATGATTATATGGACTGGTGTGATATATTTGCAGTGATAAACTAATGTGTACAGTTTATTAATTTCAAAGAGTTATGAAGAATTCCATGCTGACCTTTTCCCTGATACCTTTGGTAATGTACCAGCCATGTCCTGCCAGCAGTGGTTTGATGGACAGAACTCTCAGGTATTCTTCCCCTTATCCATTCATCCATCTTTCCTATCCCATCCTCCTACCTATCTAATCAAATCTGATCCCTCTCTTATAATTCCATCCATTTCCAATTTCATCCTTCCATCCATTTCATCCCATCCCTCTCATTCATTCCAACATCCACTGACCCAATCATTCATCAATATCCCATTCATTCATTCATTCATTCATTCATTCATTCATTCATTCATCCATTCATTCATCCATCTGTCCCATTGCATCCTATTTATTCATCAGTTAAAAATCACCTTGTCACTCCATCAATTCCTTGTTTTGTTCTAACTTCAATCTGTATATTTTGTTTTATCTTCAATTCTAAGCTTAATATTTTTTTTAATAGAGAGAAAAGATAAGTCTTGATCCTACCAAGAAATCGTCCACCCAGTGCCCAAAAGACCCTAAGACAGGTTTAAATCAATGCAAAGCTGCTACTAAGCCATCGATGCCTGACAAGGTGAAGAATAATCACCAGTAAAAATGTGATACGTCTTCTTTATATAAGTATAAGCATAATAAGTAAAATTGTACCTTTCGATGGCCCAGGTGATGAGCAGGCATTTTTTGAGACTTTGCATCGATATACTGTATTTCCTCATGTATAAGGTGCGCCTTTTTTGACCTTTCATAATCATGAAGTGCTGTGAAATCTTTTCAAACTTGGGGGTGCGCCTTATACGTGAGATGCGCCTTATACATGAGGAAATATGGTATCCAGGGATAAGGGAGCGGAGTTATTTTTTTTCCTGATTTGATATGGCTTATTGCCAAAGCATATTGGCCAAAGCATCTTTCAAATTCAAATTCAAATTCTTGTTTTAACAGCCCAAACCACCAACAGTCAAACCCCCAACAGTCAAACCATCCATTCAAGAAAAACCGAAAGAAATCAAAACCACTTCATCCCAAGAGCAGGCTGCTTCTCCAGTACAAGAAGAAACTTCTACATCCACCAAGAAACCATTCACAGGTGTGAGAGTGTCGAAATTCCGACACATCCATGGAACACCTTTGCACAAAAAGAACAACATTGAGAACATTCGTAACCTGAGCATGTCAACATTTGGGGAATGTGATGGCCTCTTGGTGAACAAGGAGTTTGTTGCTTGGCTTGTTGCTGGACCTGGTGGCCAGGTAGCAGTACATCAGGTAAGTACCTGTATTCACCACCCAGTTGGTTCAGTTGGTTGAGCACTGGACTTTCATGCAGAAGGTCATGGGCTCAAGCCTTGGCAGTCAGACCAACACTCAGGGTCTTAAAACAACTGGGAGTGAGTAAAGCGCCTTTAATTATATACCGGTAGATATAGAAAGGGCACTAGGTATATAAATTATAAATCATAAATCATTAGTATTTTGATATCCATCTGTATTAATTTTGAAAGTTACAAAATTGCAATCTTTCTTACGAAATCCTTATTTTCTTTCAAAATTTGTGGGTCTTTCCATGGCTTATTCATATAGCGATACTCCATGCATGAGATGTAAGGCTTTGCCATTCATGTGCCAACCAGAGATGGATTGGCTGGTAAAACAAGGCAACCCATGAAGAGCTTTTGTGCAAATGATTGGCATATTAACATCACAATGCTAATGTTAGTAAACATGAAGCATCGCCATTAGAAGTACACATGGTTACGTTGGAGTTGGTATTAATAATTGCACTGTCACATATAAAAGGAGAACCTAAATTCAACCTCTCCCAATCTATTGTATAGTTTAGGCTTGAAATACCTATCAAACAGAATACTGATGTAGAAAAAACACCGAAGACACTAAATATGCAAAAGAAAACTCAACCACCCAGTCAAATGTCTTTGCCATTAAGGCACAGTGAACATTATGTTTGTAATATGTACGATACTTTTTTTGCAGCTGTCCAATGCTTGCCGATTACCAGACAGTGGTATGCCTGTCATCCAGTGTGGCAGTACAATCATGGATTTCACCTTTGATCCATTTGATGACCACAAAATGGCTGTTGGTATGTCTTTCAGTAATTCTTTCATTTTCATTTATTTTCACGAAATTTTATATTATCTTATATTCTTGCACAGGTGGATACCCCCAACATTTCCATTCACCTTTTTCCTTTTTGCCTAATTTGTTAATAGAAATATATTGTCTATTATCTACCTGATAATCAGATATGTATCTATTTTAGCTTGTGATACTGGTGTAATTGGAATATGGGAGATCCCACAAGGTGGACTGACTGACATCATTGATAAACCTATCCATAGGTTAATAGGTTAGTAAATGAGACCTTTTCTGCTTGGGTGTAATGTTTTTCCGTTCAGACCACATGTCTTTCTCTTGAGAATAAGATTGATTGTTTGAGTTGTACCCCTATTCATGTGTCTTCTTGGTTGCAACTGTTAAACAAAGAGGTGATACTCTAGGGAATGACATGTGGTCTGAAATGGGAAAACATTACACCCAAGGTAAAATGGTCTAATGAGATGCAGTAGTCAATGGTTCAATTCCCATCATCCATTAAAGAAATGGAAGGGAGGAATGAAGGGAAAGGAGGGAGAAAGAAAAAGGGAAAGGAGAAAGGGAAGTAAAGGAAGTTAGAGGAGCAACAGAAAACCAGGAAATTATGAATGAGAATAAAAAGAAAGGGAACTCAAGGGCTTATTCGAGTCCCAAGGGACTACCCAGTAGCTGAGTGTGTGTTCTTGAATATATGCAATGTTCTTACTTTAGTTAAATATTTCAACTTTCTTTCTTTCTCAGGCCACAAAGACAAACCAACCATAGTACGATATCACCCCATTGCATCAAATCTTCTTGCTTCGGCTTCTCTTGATTTGTCAATCAAATTATGGGATTTGGAGGCTGAGAAATGTGTTATCACATTACAAGGCCATGAGGAACCGGTAAATATCACAAAACATTCACAACTTAGCAGCAACTTTCAGATACGACTTAATTGACTTTCAAAGACTCATGAAACAACAACTTGTGTACTGTAACAATGGTTGAATGATTGTATCATAAAAAATATATCTTACTTTATACCTTAATAAATATTTTGTGTAGATTTTCAATTTCTGTTGGAGCTTGGATGGAAAACATCTCGCATCAATGAGCAGAGACAAGAAAATAAGAATTTATGACCCCAGGGCCAAAACAACTTATACCAAGGTAGAGTGGAGTTTATAATATTTTAATTTTGTAATTGTAATCTTTATGACCATCTGACACAAACAACTACAGAAGAACTTACTGAATAAACTAGTAAGAATAAATTAAAAACTAGGTATATAGTATTTTATCCCACACCATAGAAAATACAGCCAATCAGAAAGCAGGAAAGCCGTTGTATATTCTTCGGTATTTCACTCTTCCTTCCCATCATGCACTGGGCGTTGAATCTACCCATTTGTATTTTCTATGGTGTGGGATAAAATGGTTATACAATGGTTTCTCGTGGCATACCATGGATATCCCACTCGTCACTTGTATTTTCTTTGTAAACAAACTCACCTAAAGGCTTGTGTGTATACTAGAAACTACAAGTGACTCGTGTGATATTCCATGGTATGCCACTCGAAACCATTGTATAACTAGTATATATTGTATATATGTTGAGAATGACAATAATTACAATGACCTGATGACCATGACCATGATGATGGTGGTGGTGGTAATAATGATGCAAATTGGTATTCTTGCTACATTTTCTAACTGCACAGCCTACAATACCCACTATATTTTGCATCGCATAATGTAGTACTGTAACAAACATGGTCATGATAAAATAATTAATAATCACTGATTGATGATAATTATCATATGTTTCTTGTGTATTTTGGATAGATTGGTGATGGTCCAGAGGGTACCAGAGGGGGTCGTATCACCTGGGCAGGTCATGAAGGAGAATACCTTGCTGTGTCAGGATTTGAGAAGTAGGTGATTTTCAGCTTTCAGTAGGTCGTTGATTTACAGACCTGTGCTAATGGACCAGGCTGGTCTTTGCATGAACGGAAAGCATGCATAATTGTGCACTTTATGATCAGCCGATACATGTCAGTTGACTGTCACCTGACTGTTGGCTGATGTTCGGCCGACATGCAGTCAACACTTGACCAACACCTGGCCAATACTGGTTTACTGTCTACTGTCATGTGCCAGCTGGTCATAAAGTATGTGATTACCTTTCCTTTGATCCTGCGATCCTGCGATCCTGCGATCCTGCGATCCTGCGATCCTGCGATCCTGCGATCCTGCGATCCTGCGATCCTGCGATCCTGCGATCCTGCGATCCTGCGATCCTGTGATTCATTACTGATCATGACCAATAGTTATATTATCTGTACAGTCTAGTTACAATTAATCGACCATAATTTTTTTCGCTCATAGCAAGTCTACTGCAGTTTTCTGTAACCTGCATTATTCTGTCATTTACATGATTCCCTTTTGATCGCTTAACATGCACTATATTCTAGTACCCTTCCCTAGGAAATGTATTGATAGTTTCTGGAAGTGATTTGTACCACCATGCATTACATTAAAGTTAACTTGATTTTCTGTACGTTGGGTTTTTGTAGAGGAAGTGAGAGGAGCCTAACTCTGTACAATGTGAAAGACCTATCAAGTCCTGTTCATACGCTGACACTAAATGTCGCTCCATCCATTCTTATACCTTATTATGATGAGGATACTGGTGTTCTTCTTCTCTCTGGAAAGGTATGGTCTTTTATACTGGCCTACATTGTTGTCAACTGCTTGCTGGATAATTAGGAGAAAGACATGATCACTATATATTATGTTAGTGGTATTTAACAAGAATTCTCATTGTCAACGTGGCCGTCATGACAATGTCATTTGACTTTTGGGATGCTTGCAAACCATTATTTTTACCAGTAAAATAAGACTGATACACATGAATGTAAAAATTGCTCTAGTGCCTGAATACAGCTGCTATTTCAAAAAAGGTTGGTGAAGGTTTTGTTGCTTGTTGCATGTTGAATACCATGAAGCTCAAAATGCAGTATGGGTGATGTGAATTCAAGCAAGGAAAGGTTATAACAATATGGAATGTTCACAAACTTTGTCTGCAGGTTTTTCAACATATTTTCTTGGTAAGCAGCATGCAACATGCAACAAAACCTTTACCAACCATTTTTGAAATAGCTGTATCTATGTTCTTTGTTGATAATTATATGACACTAGTAAAGTTTGTCAGACATGTTCAGTGTCTAATATGTATAAATTTTTTCTTCTTCTTCTTGAAGGATATTTGGATTAATTTGTGCGCAATCCATATTTATTTAATAATTATTTGTTCTGTTTATTCTAGGGTGATACTACTATCTATGGCTTTGAAATTGGTACAGACGCTCCCCATTTGTTTGAAATAAGCCACTACATGGCAGCACAACCCTTCCAGGTCAGTATGGGCCACCTTTTTAGAAGCTATTACCATGCTCAAAATTACACAAAATTATAGAAGAAATTATGAGAGCGAGTTCCAAATATTTGGGTCCACTGTGAGAGCCGATAAACACTCAGATGATAGAATGGAATATCCTCTTGATATAAATATGTACTCAATTTCACTTTGACAGGCCATTGGATTCCTTGACAAGAGAGTATGTGATGTGCGAGCAGTAGAAGTAGCACGAGCTGTGAAGCTAAGCAAGACTAATATTGAACAGATCAAGTTCACTGTACCTCGTGTAAAGGTATTTCTTCATGAAAAAAGATGCACAGAGTCAATAAAATCAATCTTCCTTTGAAAATATACATGTAAGGTATACTGGGCAGAAATAGGTAGCTACCATCTATATGTTGGACCCTCCAAATCGGGGGTTTGATGCAGGGCTAACAACCATGTCCAGTAAAAACAAAGCAGTTACAGAAAGTAGAAACATTAAGTTGGTTAGACAATGCCTTATGTGGCTCCTGGTACAAATTAAGAGCAGGAAGTACGTACACTGGAGGCAAAGCTGGGGGGGGGGGGGGGGGGGGAAATAATAGTTAGAGGTTGAAAAGAAACAAAAATCATCAAGCTCCCGAGGCTGATAAAGTCAGGGCAAAGTTTGGCAGAGGGATCAAGAAAAACTGGAGAGCCCAAGGAAAAAACCCTAATTAAAGAAAAAGCCCAGCATACTCTACTAACATGTGATTCTGAGTAAAGTATATTTATTTACCATTTCAGCCAGAATATTTTCAAGATGACATTTTCCCTGACACTAGAGTCAAGTGGGAAGCAGCCCTCAGCTGCCAGGATTGGCTTGCTGGAAAAAATAAAAAACTCAAGAAGATGAGCCTAAGACCATCAGACATGAAACCATGTAAGAGTTGATGACCTGATCTAGTGGTGTGGATATTATTGCTCCCAGAACTTTATTTTACTCTGTAATATATTACTGACAGCGCTTCCCTACATTCACAAGATTGTGTGAAATCATGAAGAAAATTGGTGGACATCAGATAGAGCTTCCATGACCTTGTCAGAATACACAGTCATGGAAATGACTTAATTGATTGACATCCACCAAAACCTAATCTGTTGCAATATTGTATGGTGAAGTAGTTTATGCATTTCTCATCTTTTCATTCCTCCCTTTTTCCATTACTATATACTTCCCATAAATCATTCAGTCTCTTTATTTTAAAGTGAATGAATGACAAATTATCACAGTAATTTTAAGGTTTATGAAACTGTTTCTGATATGCTTCCATGGTTTTATTCAGAATCCCATTTCTCTTTGAATAAGAACATGGATCACTGGGTTTCTCTTTTGTTTATCTATAGTGAGTGAAGTCCCGAAAGAAACCAATGTAGTCAAGAAGTATAATAGCAATAAAGAACTGGATGATTATAAATCAGATGAACAGAAAAAAGAAGAGGTATTGTGCATATGGGGGGGGGGGAGTGGTCGACAAAATTTGGGGGTCACATTATTTTCAAAAGCTATATATGGGAGTTGGTACTAATAAATTGTATGCAGCTTTATAAGCGGTTAGTAATAAACTGGACAAAATATAGGGGGTGGGGGGTATTTTTTTGCCAACCAGGAAGTGGAGTTGTGTAATATTTGGAAAAGGCGTTGACGAGTTATTTTACCGACCCCCCTTCATATACTTCTTAGCTTTCAGAACTCAGAAAAAGATATATTAATTAAATATCTGCCTGTACTACGTGACAAAATATAGTTAAAAATAAGTGGTATGTTATTGTTCTATTTCATTATAATTATGGTGGCTTCTTTTCTTTTTCTCTACTTTCTTTCTCTCATTCTTTCTTTCATTTTTGTAAAGCTTGTGACAGCCATGGTAGACAAACTGGGTAACTATGAAGATGATCCTCTTCCTCAAGATATGATGGAAGGTGTTGATGACGATGAATGGGTAAGATGCCAGTGCTTATTTTGATCATTTGTCGTAATAATCAAAACTTGGTTTATTAACCATAATTATTAGGGACCACCATTATTTACAGGGGGGGGGGGGGGGGGCTAGTGCATTTTGATTTTCACTCGCACAATTTTTTTGTGACCCCTCCTCCCAAAGTGCCCTTTGTCTCTCTTAGCCCAGTGTCCTTTAATTTGTGGAGCCTAATAAATGCTGGCCCCCTTTCTTTTTGCACCAGCCCTCCCCCCACCCTTCCTTGCATATAATGACTGGTCCCTTATTGTTCGTTATCTCTTTGATCTTTTAGGATGACTAAGGCAGTGGAAAATGGTGCCAAATAGTACAGTTTTAATAGAAATACCAGAAAAGTCACTTTTTACTAGATGGGTGCAGCTGATGGAGTCATAAAATGAGATTATTTCATAGTTGTTTTTTTTTTGCTGTCATGAACGAGCCTAACCTTGGCTGACCTTTAGTCAAACCTTGGATGACTGCCAAATAGTGAACGAAGTGGTTGACTTTTGTGTTTTTGGCTTTTCTGTTCTTGATTAAACATCCATTTTGCTAACTGCAAAACCATAAAATACACACACACTTCAGCCAGTATCCTTGGTATTACATGGATGACTAGCCCATTGAGTTTACGCTAGCGTCTACTTGAATGAAAGTTGTTGGGATATACTGGGACTTTTATTTCAAAAAATTTATAATAACCAGAAATTTACGCTTCAACAGCTTTATAAAATGGTGATTGATCAAGACTTGAAACAGGTCTATACAGTCACAAGGTTATAAGAAATCCTCCATTCGTTGCATTAGGTCATACACAACATGCATAAAACAAAGTATCTGCATGTGCACAGTCAAAATTTCAAGTTTAGACTTTAGTCTGTTACCAGAGTGCTATAATTTTGAATTTGAATTCATTCATTCATGTAGTTACTTCATGTAAGGGCCAAGTTCTAGTTAGTATATGAGCTGATTTGAGAGAATAATGCCAAAGGTGTGAACTACCTATTACTACAACTTGGTTAATTATATGTAAGTCTTTGGTCTGACAACTCACTAAAGTAAAATATATTAATATTTGTAGATTGAAAATTATAGGTATTTTTATTAACTAAAAATACTGGAATTAAAGTGAATTATAATTATAATTTTATTGTAGTTATTATGAGTCTCTCTGAACAACAGAGTTTGTTTATAAGTACATCCATTCTAAATTCTGAGTCAAACTATGTGCCCATATTCTTTAACTGGCAACATACACTTTGCATGATCAGATGGTGATTGCATCAATCTTTACTTTATCCAACTATTGGTGTGTACCAACCAGTAAAACCTCAGTTTTATCATCAGCTTGTTCCCTTATCATCCAAGCTCTGATATCTAGTGAATGCAATCAGTCATCGCAGACAGTACCTCCTCTGTGCCAGAGAACGCATCTGGGCAAAAAAAGATAAGTAAAGCAGCTGGGTGTCATCCACATAGCAATGAACCTCTGGTAAATAATCCTTTAAAACCTTGAATAACTTGCTGGTGCATGTACAAAGAAAATAGAAGAAGTCCAAGGCTGGACCATTGAGGTACTCCATGGCGCAGGTCAAACTTGTCGGATAACTTTGAGGAATACACGCTGTGAACAATATTGGAAAGGTAGGAGTAAAACCACTCCAGGGCAGTTTTGGTAATGCAATTTCATCATTTGTATCCAAAATAATTGTAGATTCTAATTTCCATTTTATAAAGGATAAAAACTTCCTTGCTGTTTAGGGTGCAGTTGGTTATAAAGCACTTGGAAAGAACACTCGAGAAGTGTTGTAGAGAAGCACTGCTACATGTCATGCTTCTCCTTTAGAACATTTCTCTCATTTCTTTTTATTCTGAGCATGCTTTATAACTGTACACCTTTTTTTAAAAAAAAACCAGTGCTTAAAATAACATCTGGTCATTTGGACAAAGTCCGGCCAGAATTAGAACTTGTCCAGTCAAATCTTTGCCTTGCTGTTCATTTTGACCAGTAACATTGAGCCAGAAATGAGGCATAAACTGACCAGTCATTCAATTGATTACAAAGTAAATATTGTCTTTTGAGGTTCATATTATTGATTACTGATTATCGTTTGAGGGTTAAGTAAAGTCATAAACATGAAATATAAGCCATCTACAGGTTCAGCAGATTTGATTTTATTCACAATAAATATTATTTCCAACAACCAACTCTATCTCTTGGTATTAGTCTGAGTTCTGATCCATGCTTCAAGAATATGTTCCCTGCAAACATTAAGCAAAGGTATCTTACTGTAACTGGTAACTACTGGTGTACATAGAGTGGTTTTCATTAACCCGTGAAACAAAGTGTACTAATTAAAGTGTAATAGTCAGATAAACACAATAGAAAACAAAAGAATCAGAGTGAAGTAGTGTGTAATATGCTGAAGTGTTTTTCACGGGTTTATGAGAATCACTCTAATAAGTTGGCTATAAACCTCTTGCATGTGATGTCAAAGCAGCTTGATTTAGACGAAAAACAAAAGAATATCAATATCCTGTGAATTGGAAACCTATTGTTTTATCCTCCAAATTGAGCTGCATTCCAAAGTGCGGCAAGGGGTTTTTATAAATTATTTTCTTTATTTAAAAGTTGCTCAGCTCTTTCTAGTATTAGGCTCCTTATAATGCCATCTTCATGCATGTCCGAAAATGTAGTTCACCCATGAACTAGGAATATGGATGGGGGTAGTCTTTGAGAACTTCCCCCTACCCCTGCCAAAAAATTATTGGATTGACAACACAAACAGACATAGCCCTCCCTTCCCCAAATCAATTTTCTGCTTCATGGTCCCTGATATCTGCTGAATGAACAATGAACTATGGGTTCATTTGATGAGAATGAAAGTATTTGTCTCTTGCCAAATAAAGGTACCTTTACCCAATCACAAGTGAAAATATTGATTTCTTCAATTGAACAAAAATTATACACCAAATGCATGTATGGCAAATAACTATATATTGTTCTTGAATGACTAGCCTCTCATACACGTGAAAATGCTTTTGTTTCTGCATGAAAATGAGGCTTGTCGGTCAAGAAAAATGAAAAATTTCAATTTGGATGCATATTTCCATTTGCTCTATTAAATCATTTAAATAATGCTTCTATATAAACATTATATCATCAGCAACAACAAACACTGAATCACTACTACCACCACCACCACCACCATCATCATCCATCAAATGCACTTGAATATTCACCATTTTCCATACATCAATTCAGTAGTCACAGACAAAGCATTCAATTGAGGCTGCAAGGTAGTTCCAAAGGATTCTTCAAATTTGAACCTTGCTGCCTCGACTGAATACTTTGTGTGTGACCATGAGCCAAATTTATGGAAAGTGGCGAATTCATTGTTTTATATACTGTTTGAAAATTCCTCTGCTCCCTTTCTATCATTCGAAAATGATAGTCTGGTTTCCAATCATTCCCAAGAGAATGATATAACAAAAGACATGGTGGCCATGTTGGATGACACATTCAAGAGACTAATGGCAAGTCTTGTTTAATTCATCCAACATGGCGGCTTTGAAAACCAGCAATAATACGAACAGTGGATACCAACCTGCACTTTGAGTTGGGTTGATTCCAATGCCATCTATGAAGGATATAAATACCGGTATTAATAAGCTTTAATATACCGACGTCCATTATGCTTAGAACTGTTAGAAATATCACTACACTCATAAAAAAGAAACATAATTTCAAAGCTTTTAAACTTCTTAACTCACCATTTGTAATTATAGCACTCGTAGCTGGCGGTACTTTAAACTGAAACAAGAAAAAAACAATCAGTTTTCTGATCGACCCTACAGTGCTTCTTGTCGTATTCACACCGGCATTCATTTTATTTTTATAATTTTAGAACGTTTACTTACTTCTTCGGCAGCAAACCTTAATACAGCTGTGAATGGCGTCGCTTCAGGTACACTAAGACTAAATAAGAAATACATTCTTCAGCTATCAATAAAAAATCTATCTTTATCTTTCTCAACATTAAGATTATTTTTTAATTTTCTTCTTGAATAAGCTTATTTCTCTTACATTTTATACGGCAATTTTGGGTCAGATGTTAGGGTGATTTTGAAGGTTACCTTCGACGACCTGAAAGAAAAATGAATACAAAGCCTTTAGTGTCTTTTACTCATATATTCTACTAGGTTTTGATCAGTAGTGAGAATATTTTGAGCTCACATTCTTGGTTGTTGATGATTCGATCAATGTCGATTTCAAAGAGACTGAGAATCCACGGAAGCACAGCTGTTGAAAGGAGTGGGGACTAAGAGCCAATTACGTCACTTCCGCCGAGATCCTGCATTTATTTTTTCCTCATTCCTTTATAAGTTATTTTCTTCTTTTCCTTAAGTGTGTTTTTTTTTTCATTTTTTTTTTCCTCGAAGAGATTTAGCACAATGAGAGAGGGAGAGAAAGAGAGAAGAAGAAAAAGAAGAAGAGAAATTTAAATACATAAATTTGTTAAGTTTGTACGTGACATTTACCATACCATATTACAAAATGAAAAAAATTGTTTGTTTTTTCATCATTTTCGAAATGTTTTCATTCAAGATTAATTACGATTCAGCACGACATTCACTGGCCACCATCGATCAATCCTCTATTTTTTTGTGTTTATCTCTACAAAAAATTATAAAATAATGAAATCAAATTGATGCTAATGTGTTATTTAGACGTTCAATAGACCATTGTTTTCTTTTTCTTTTAGGTTTGACATAGAAAATGCGCGTCCATTAGTGTCGATTATTGTCAATCTATGATACAAGACAAAGAAAAAGACCACGCGGGTCGATGAATCGAAAGATTTCAATAAACCGCTATTACTTCAGTTCATGGAGTCCTCAATAAACATCAAACCAAATCTTTTGATTTGCGTCTTGTGGCCTGATTTTGCTTCAATTCTATTTCAGGTAATCAATTGCTGTATTTGCTGATTGGCTTAGGGTTTTATTGCACGGGGTCACGTGACCGAGAAAGGCGTTCGAATAATGTGAAAGACTACCAAAGTCAACCATGGCGGTGCAGTCGGTCGGCCATTCATCGAATCCCTCGAAAAAATAACAGGGGAAAAAACACTACCTTGCAGCACAAACACAGTGCCGTCGTTTGTCTGCCACTTTTTAGGACGTTACCTGGTTCGTTGACGCGAAGAAAGTCCATTCAAAGTTAGAGACCGAAAAGTGAAAGGTAGTGGTTGTTCATTTTCCATCCGCCTGGATCATTCAGGAAGCATAGTTTGACTCTTACTTTTGTATCAAAACACAAGTGAAGCCATTTTCGTCGACATGCCAAGTTCAGGAAGAAGCTCACGGTCGCCCAGTGTCGATCCTGAATCGATCAGTATGGAAATTAGAACTTCATTTGGGATGAAGAAAGAAAGATCTTTTTCTCAGGTTGACACTCGTCTCAAGAAAGGTTGCGTTCCCTTGTTCTTCGAGCGCGCCTCTTCAAATTGGTGGAATCCAAGATTTGACTCTGATGTATTGGAAAAAGAGTTCCAAAGATTTACTTTTAAGAATAACAGACGACGTTTAATTCGAGCTTTGATGTACGTACTTGTTGCTGCGGTAACATGGGCGATCTTTTTCGGAATCACCCGCGAAGTCTACACACACTGGTGGAAAATCCTACTTGGCTGCTTAGTTTTCGCCTTAGTTATCGTGGCTATTATGTTCTTTACCAAATTCAGTAAGTCATATAAGAAGTATGCTGCACATGTATCTTTTTTTGCGGCTATTTGTTTACTAGCAGCATCGCTGGCCACACTAAGTTTCAGTACGGAGTTTTCCAACACGGCTCGGTTCTGTGTTTGTACGTGCTTCATAATGGTCATTTACACGATGCTGCACACATTACGGCTGTACATCTGCATTTTTATCACCACAGTCTTCTCGGTTGCTCACGAAGTTCTCTACAAAGTTCTTTCCCATGATGAGCATCGGTTGAAAGGTGAAAGTCAGGAAATCGCTAGCATCGTCTTTCTGCATGCCTGTATTCATTTGGTTGGGATCTCGATTTTCTTCATGGCTCAGGTGCGAGAACGCAGTACTTTTTGGAAAGTTGGTCAGAGTGTTGTAGCTCGCCGCGATCTTGAAATCGAAAAACATGTAAAAGAGCGAATGGTACGCTCTGTCATGCCAGAAAAAGTGGCCGATTCGCTCCTCAGCGTCGACGACGAGGATGAGAATATGAATATGAACATGAACAAAAGTAAGGACTCTGGGAATGGGAAACGAAAAAACAGGAAAGCAAAATTTGCATTTCGTCCGTTTCAAATGCATCGTATGGAGAATGTGAGTATTCTTTTTGCCGACATTGTGGGATTTACCAAAATGTCTTCGAACAAGTCTGCTGATCAGTTAGTTCGGCTATTAAATGACTTGTTTGGCAGGTTTGATCGATTAACTGAGATTAATAACTGTGAAAAGATAAGCACCTTAGGGGATTGCTATTATTGTGTAGCAGGCTGTCCAAAAGAAACCAAGCGTCATGCAATCAACTGTGTGGAAATGGGGCTGGATATGCTGGAACAAATTAAAGAGTTTGACAATGATACAAATAATGATGTAGATATGAGAGTGGGAGTGCACACAGGTACTGTCTTGTGTGGAATAGTTGGCACCAAGCGATTCAAATTTGATGTGTGGTCAAATGATGTCACATTGGCTAATCGTATGGAGACTGCAGGTCTTCCAGGGAAGGTCCACATCACAGCGGATACCTTGGGTTTCTTGAATGATCTGTACATGGTTGAAGATGGACATGGGGAAGAAAGATATCCTGGGCTGAAAGGTATAACCACATATTTCATAAAAGGACGCAAGAATGGAGTACAGAAACCAGTCGAGCACTTAAACTCTAAGTCGATTAAAGCGTCACCCAGTACTTGTACGAATAGCAGTACAACTGCGACTTCAAGTCCAAGGCCTAAAAAGCACGTCAAAATATCTGAAGATGTCTCGACTTCTGAGCCTGCCTTCAGCTCTGATTCCAACATCTCCAACCCGGAAGAATCCGTATCAGAAAATGGGCCACGCAAGGGGAATCTCAAAACCCGTATTGATAAGATTGAGCAAGAATATTTGAATTCCGACCCTGGCGGGAAGACTGATGAAGAAGAAGAAGTTCGTCATAAGATGGTTGGAAAGGTTTTGGAGCGTGGAGCATCTCAACAGCAAATCCTTGGACTATCATTTCCTGAAGCTTTTACCAGAGAAACGCTGAGAACCTCCAATGATCAGCAGCTTGTTAGCCTGATGAGTGAACAAAGGTTAGGCAATGAGTACTTCCATGCTCCCGTTACGACATGCACACTGCAGTTTACTGATAAGACTCTGGAGAAACAGTATCAGAATGAAGGGCAAGATTCAACCCTCTTGAATCCATCAGTCACTACTTTTGCTTCTCCAAAAGTCAATTTCTTCACCGATGTCCTCCTGTCAAATATAGTCTACTGTATAATAAGTATTTTATGCTTTGTACTATTCGCACCAATTCCACTGAGCAAGAAGATTCTGACGCCTTTGGCTTTGATAGTGGAAGTAACGCTCTTCCTTCTAAATTTCGCCAGAGCTTTCCCTCGGAGATTCCCTAAATGGTTCCATCCCTTAGTCATGTACACATCTGGTTGGTGTACAAGTCATTTAGTTGGTGCTCTCCTAATGTGTTTGCCAATAGCTACTGTGTTTTCAAATTTTATGGACTGTGATAAACTTATTGACAATAACACAAGATATTTCTTCATGTATATTGTTGCTGTTGCTTTACTCCATTTTTGTAACTTCACACAGCTGATGTCATGGATGAAAACTGGCTTAGCCGGAGTGTTTTCTGCAACTTACATTGTTCTTTTACAATTTGACAATTTTTGTGCATTCAAGCCAATTCATTCTAGTAATAGTACTTTGACCTATAATACTACGAAGGGACGCCAAATGGCAAATGAAGTGACAGTGGCTGTTATTCTTTTGTGGGTGTTAGTTGCACTTCTAAATCGCCAGCTAGAGATAGGTGTACGAAGGAATTTTAGTGGGGATGCCGAGGCAGCAAAAGACAAAAAGAGATCCCAAATCCACAAGCAACAAGTAGATTGGCTTCTTTTTAGTCTTTTCCCTAAGCACGTCACTGAAGCTTTGAAAGTTTCTGACCATTATTCCAGAAACTACGATGAAATTGGAGTGATGTTTGCTTCTATTGTTAATTTTGCTGACTTTTATGAAGAAAACTTTGAAGGTGGAAAGGAGTGTATCAGAGTCCTGAATGAGCTGGTGGGGGACTTTGATGAACTTTTAGACAGTTTCGAATTTCATGAGGTTGAGAAAATCAAAACTGTAAATGGATCCACATTCATGGCTGGTTCTGGACTGAATTCTGAAGCTTGCTTGTGTAAGGAGACAAGTCCACACCAACACCTGAAGCAGCTTATTGAATTTGGGTTAGAGATGATGAATGTAGTTCACAGATTCAATGAACATATGCTGGGATTCCAGTTTGTGCTTCGCATCGGCTATAACACAGGACCAGTTACTGCAGGAGTAATTGGAACAACCAAGCTTCTATACGATATCTGGGGGGACACAGTGAACCTCGCTAGTCGCATGGATACAACTGGAGTTCCCTTTAAAATCCAGGTCAGTGAGGCCACCAAGGACAAATTGAGTGAGTTCTTCACTTTCTCATTTCGTGGAACCATTCCAGTCAAGGGGAAGGGATTTGTCACGACATATTTGCTGGAAGGAAGAAAAGAGGTATGATAATAATTTCATGATATAATTTATATATATATTACTACTATCACAGACCCTCTTTTTCTTCATTTTTCTTGAATGTATTTTTTAAGTTTTTAAATTTAAGGTATCAGTAGGGGATTTAGACTCTATATGCGCTACCTCAAATTTTTTTTGCGGACTTTCCAATCTATCTATTTAGGATTGTCTGTTTTGGCGAAAACATTATTGGGTTCAAAGTGACATTCTATTGCACTTCATTTGACAACTTCCTGCAGGATTAGAATTTCCGCTATGTCAATCATAAACGCATTAGCATACTCTGTGGATAACAAGCTTCAAGATGCTGTCTCAGATTTTTGATATATTTTTTAGATCAAGCACAATTAAGCATTAAATCCAGATGTTTGAGCTTTCGATGGTCATGATTGCAAAAACGACAATATCTTTTGAATAAAGAAAAATTTCAAACACCTTTTTTTAGATAGCGTGGTGATTTATCATAATCCAAAGTTTCAATGTGATCCGATGTAATCCCAATGAGCTAAAACGTTTTAAAGAAGTTATTTTGGTGACTCCAAAACTTTGGAGAAACCTAATAACTTTTTTTGGTGCAAAGTGAAATTTCGAAATTGATTTTTGAAAACTATGTTTATTTAACTTTCAGAAAACTTATACTTTTACATAATAATATTGAAAAGGCAGTGCAAAATTTGGCTTGTGCTTAAAGTGATCTTGAAGGTCTTGAAGGAAGATCCTGATACCTTAATTAGATTCAGTTTTAATACCAGTAAATCTAGGAAAAAAAATTCCTCTGTTTTTACTTGAATGAAATTTAAGCTACAGTATATCTTGTTCTGCTGTGCTGAACGTAGACTACTTTTAACTTTTTCCATCTAGGCTTTGTGTAGGTACATGTTCATTTACTAGTAAGCCGGAAAAATATTCATTATCTTTCTCCAACACTTTTGTGACTGTCAATCCTCTTGAGTGTATAAAAGGAGAGATTTTTGCTGCTAAATTATTTCAAATGATAATGAGACCTCAAAAAATTGTGTAAAGCTGCTCTTGAGGCCTTGCGATGATTATGCATGAGGAACTGATATGTCATCTTCATATTGAAGTACTATGTGTCACTATCAATCCTCTTATATTGTAGTATCTTGTTATTCTAAAACCCAAATATATTTTTAAGAGGCATTCTTTCAAAATTTTTAAAAATAATTAGTAACCTTTTTTTTTAAAAAAAATCATTTGTTTATGAAGCTAGTAATAACACAATGTAAGTGGGTCCTTACTGAATTTACACAAAAAATATTATTAAGGAACAATTTGTTGGTTAGTATCAGTTTATTCAGTAGGAAAAAAAGAATGTTCTCTTTTTTTAGCTTGGTGAGAATGTTTTCTATTTTAGCTGATGCCCTTGATCAGTCAATGGGCTTTGTTCCCATGCTAACCTGGCTTGGATTCCAAATTTCCAATGAAACGTTCGAATTCCCTACTATCTTTGTCTTAAAGTGGATGCAATAACAAGTCAGGTCATACATGCATAGTCGCCACCTTTAACCTTGTTTAAACAATGAAATTCAGGCTAAGTGTACATGGTACTTGAGAAATTTTTAACCGTACAAAAATTTGAACAATACATACCATTTTCATGGAATTAAGGCCCCAAATTTGCATGGTTAGGTGTTTGAATCTTTGTTAAGATAGCACAGTTCTGTGTAAACGGAATTCCTAAATGAACAACTTTTTGAATGGTTAAGAATTTGGCCTGTACCTCGTAAACCTGTTCTCATGTCCTCTCTTATCTTTTGAGGGAGGACATTGTCTGTAATGATGGTAGTGATAATAAAAGCTCAGACAAATATTATATTTCCAAATTACGCACACAGTAGCATAATGGCGACTTCACTTGAATCTCTCTTATCTTCATGTTGGTTTTATTTCTTTTCCAGGATATAAAGGTTTCTCTTAATGACTTGAATCAGCAAGATTCAGATGGTACAGTGATTTGAAGCAGGCTTCCTATCAGCATAGTGTACTTGTCTTGTTTAACAAAGGCAAGCAAGATAAGTAACTCTACAATACAACATACTGTACACGTATATATACATCTGTGTTAGTGTATGGAGTGTGTGAATGTATACACACACAACTATTCAGTGCAAAAACTTCTACCTGGGCCATGTTTGTCAGCCAATTATATGCATCAGTATCAGAGGCATAGCCAGGAGGACCAGGGCCCTCCATCCTGTTGGTGTTTTTTTTAGCATGCTTGATAGCAAAAAGAGTAGCTTATCGTGAGAGACAGAGTATAAATTTTTTAAGTGTCACAATTTTTAAGTACAATATTTGCCATTTGAAAAAGGCAGCAAATGATTTAGACCCTTTTGCTTTGTATGTCCATCGTCACACTGTAGAAACTGTCGTAGAAACCTAAACATGTAAGTAGTCACATGATAAGTTCACATGACTTATTGATGTTTTGAAAACAGGTTTTGGGCACCCAACGCAAAATCCTGGCTATGCCCCTCAGTGAGTATGCACCCAAAAAAGATCCAAATTTTGTTATAACTTTGGCCAATAGGATTCAACTGTTTCCTGAATCTGATTGGTCAACAAACTCAAGATTTGATGTATGAATTTGAACAGTGATTGGTTGAAAGTCTCTGGCCTGGTCAAAGTCCTTGCATTGTACTGTAAAAGGATTCAAATAGTAGAGTAATAAAAGTATATGCAAGTTTAATGTACAAATTATACTAAGAATTGTTGTTAGTATACTTACAGAACTTGTTTCAGGAATTAAGAAACAATAGGAAAAAAATTAAATTATTTTATGCAGTAAATAAAGTTCAACTGATAGTTTCTACATGATGAATTGAGTTCTGTAAGATACTACTCTTGTCTCTGAAATATAACCCAGAAATGTTTTGTTTTTTCATCTCATGTCTCAGGTTTTGGATGGTAATTTATCCAACCTTGCAATTTTTAGTGAGAGTTTTCCAAATTAATCTAGTTATATTCATGGTGTAAAGGAAAAAACAATATACAGCACTTCTCATTTATGCTCGTTAAATCATACAATTGCCATAAAGACGAAGTAGGCTTTGGTGGACGTCGATCAAGGCCCTTGAAAACTTTATGTTTTCTGACAATGTTATGGAACAATTTTGCTGGTGTCCATCGAAACCCTATTTTGTCGCAATGGCAAATTGTACGATTTTGATCGTGTTATTGGGGATAAATGTAATGGGTTACATTTCACTAAAGCACAGTAGTAAAAAAACTATAAGATATCATTTTTGGAAAACTAAAAATAAGTGAATATGACTATATGATAATTAAAGCACTGAGATAAATAGTTATGCATTCTTGCAATGCTTTATCAGTGTTTTTTAAAACCTAAAATATTAAAATAGTGCTCATCAAAATGAAGTTCCAATAGCAGGGAATATAATATAAAAAGAATAAGAATATTCCAATTAAGATTTGAATACAGTATGTTGCACTCATGCATAAGATTATATCTGAATCAGTACTAACGTTTGGTTCCAAAAAGTATCCATACCCCACCATGGAGGAAATTAGAAAATCCTAGAGGGTGGGGGGGGGGGGGGGCGGTCAGAGAAAGAAAAATTACGAGATTTGTCTGCAAGAAAATTGGAAATTCAAGAGGGTTGGGTAGATCCTTTTTCGAATATCTTCCATTGTGGGTATGGATATTTTTTGGAACCACACAATGTCAACTTACTAGCAGTTTTCTGTAATAATGAATCCTTACTAAAACATTTCTATTAATACAAAATTAATAATAGGAAATTTTAAAGAACATGAAATTCTGTATCAGAGAAATTAAATTTTACCTATTAGTATAGCAATAAATTATCTGAGGATTGTTATCCTTTAAATATCATATAGACAGCTAGTCTACAGGTATCTTTAGAAGACTTTGAATAATTTTTAGAATATCAATTATTAAGCTTCATGGTTAAATTATGAGCTATTTTATTTAAGTTATTTTTAATATCAAAATAATGTAAACCTGTCTAAATTTTGTTACAGTTTAATTATAAATCTTTGTGAGATGCTTTAATTAATGTTCTTTTGCAGAAAACATCAAAGCTAACAATTTTTTTTAACTCGATCTTTCAGGAACAAAAATTTGGAACAATAATATAGATGCTAAGCCCAGTTCAGCCATCAAACTTTTGCCTCATGGAATCTAATTGCCTTTTTGAGTGCTGTTTTCCCTTAAACTAGTAGAAGTATGTAGACCAAACTTAACACATATCATCTCCTCGAGCTAAGCAAAAGAGCTGATGTCATATGGTAGTTTTTGGTGTTTTCATAGCCACTTGCCCCAAAGGCAATTAGATTCGACACGGCAAAAGTTTTACATCTGAACTGGGACTAACTGTTTTCCTTTACTTAGCTAATGTTTGTAATAATTAATGTATTTTAGGTATATATTTCAATGGTTCAGAGAAATAATTAATGCTGTTATAACAGTTAGGACACACTTTTATTGTGATAAAATTGTTTAGTTGGCAAATTAAGAAAAATTAAAATAATGATAAATAATGCAGATGATAGTGAATTGAATTGTTGTTTGTATTGTCTGACAAAGCAAGAACCCATAAAGCAAGTTAGTAGAAGTGTTATATTTTTCGGTTGATTGTGTCATAAATGCTTAGACTCGACATTATTAAAAAAGATTAAAAACTATGTAAACATATTATATGATTGAGATAAAACGGTAATGGAAGACATTGCAGATTACTTTCCAATGATTTATCCAAAATCAGTAAACATATATTTTTTTTCATGGCTTTTTGAAAAAAAAAATTTCTAAAAGTTAATTCCAATGTTAAAGAATTTAAGGAAATAATCAAGTGACATGTATTAATTAGGTTAACAATTAAAGCTTTTAATAGGTCTCTTCACAGTTCCCTGTGCTATCTTGAAAGGTAGCTGTGCCTTTGCATCAAAGCAAGATGAACGGTGAGCTTGCAATGATAGAGACCTTTTTTAACACCTCGGACAATTATTCACATGTCTCTGTCATTGCAAGCTCACTGTTTCTCTTGCTTCGATGCAAAGCCACGGCTACCTTTCAAGATGGTGCAGGGAACTGTAAAGGGGACTATTGGCAATCACCGAGATCATCAAACCATATATTATTAAGTCTGCAATTTTAGTTGTCAACCTGCAAAGTGTTCAGAAAATGAATCAAGCAAGTGAGTGACCTAACAAATGACGAAAATCAATCAGATTGTAATGATTTATTGTTGTGTTTATTTTTTAATTAAATTGATCTTTTAGTTTACTTATTGAATTTGCTGAGTCAATAATTTCAATCTGTTATTTTTTTTAAATCATGTCTTTTTAAAATTTATAAAATTTTACTTTGTTGCTTGATTACAGACACAGAGCGAGCCTTGTCTTATTCTAAATATGCTTACAAAATACTAACAGTAAGGGGAAAAAATGCACAACTCCAACAATAGTATAAAAAATATTCTATGCACAAAATTAATTCATGGCTAACCCTGAGTAACAGAGTCTTAAACTGAAGTATTTTAATTCCGGTTTTTTTTTCAACATTTCTATTTCATTTGGAAATTAAGTGGTCTGGGTTTTCAGCTTTGTGGACAAAAGACTTGTAAGGTTTTAATGTGTTTTAAATAAGTCTCATAACATTAAAGTCTTACACAATGGCATATTAAGTTTAATTAAAGGCAATAAATGTTTTACCCATTGTTTAACATGTATTACAACATGCATTATTCATATTCCTGGCAGCCTTTCACAGCTGGTTCAATTTGTAATTATAAATGTGTCTGACATCTTTTGTTATACATGAATTAATTTAGTATGTGGTCATATCCAACACCCATAGTTTTACTTCAATTTTTATGGTTTTAATTCAATTTTTGTCACTTGAAAATTGTACCTTTTCTTATTTTATTGGAAATTTCTTGGTCTGTTTACTGCCATTAATGGATTCTAAATTTTCAATAGCAATTGTAATACTTGACCTCAAGCAATGTTATTTTTCTAGAGTGCAAACAGTATATCCGTGAAACATTATTTATACTTAATAGTACAATTTTAAGCAAATTCTATTGTTTAATTAGCAATATTTTGTGCTATTTAGTAATTTGTATTTCACGGATATACTGTTTGCACTCTAGCAATTCAATTTGATTTTAAAATGTGTGTTTTAGAATATAAAAGTGAATATAAATGGGATTAAGGATTTTTTGTTTCATTTTTGGATTTCTTTAGGGTTAAATGAAATTCAAAAACATAATTTTTGAACTCAGCATTTCTATAACCATTATATTTGTGAATTAAGAACAATCACAGGAACACGTGGGTACTTACTACAGGACATTTTGTTCCATATGTATTCCATCACAATTTTTTTCATCCAGGAACAATAGACCTCTTTACCTTCGTTGTTTATTGAGGCCATTTCAGACGATGTGATGCCACTCTTGGGAGTTGATTCTTTCATGTGTAAATATTTTAACGAGAGAAGATTTCTCAAGGAAATGACATGCGGTCTGAAATTTGTATGCGAAGGTAAAGAGGTCTATCGTGGTAAATTTGCTTCCAAAAATGGTATAATGAGCCTTCACCCAGAAGCTTGCTTAACGCTACGCATACCTCTTGATGGGATTTTTACGTGTCATTCCAGTTTTATGGGTGATATACCCTAAATGATCTTGTATGCGAGGGTATGCAGCGAGCGTGGTGTTGACGTCATACCGTGACCTCATCAGGATTTATGACGTTTTTCCTGGGTTTAATGATCCAAAGTTTTCCTTCCAAATTATGGGAGTGTGAATAACAGAATCATACTAGTAATTTACTCAAACTAATAACGTATAGAAGGAAGGCTACTTCCAACGAACACCCTTTCGGAAGTTTTCTTACCCGGAAGTATTTTATGATACTCGCATGACGGCTTGATTCGCCAAACGAGAGCTAAGTTAAAAGTAGATAAATCTAATAGTGTCAGTGGCTACTTTATACTGCTACTCCTATATATGTGTTTTGTACACAAAGAAGAAATGCCAGATACTGGTTGAATGTTTCAATTTTAATACTTAAGCGTCTAAGATTTCGCCGCTCAACGGCATCATCAAAGGCAAAGTGTTTTTTATATTTACTAGTTTTGTTTCAGTGGCGGATTTAGGGGGTAGTCATGACAACTAGGTTACCCGTGACCCGCCCATCCCTTTTAAGCTTGGAATTAGTTGGTTAGTATAAACAAACTATTGTAGATGACTAAAAAGGTTCATCTTCTTGATTTTGAGACCCCCTCCCCCTTAATTACTCAAAATCCAAGATCCGCCCATGTGTTTAGACCACAATATACCACTTTCGATAGTGCTTTTTATTTGAATTTCAAATTTAATCGATACCCTGAAACGACCTAGCCGGCTAACTCACAGATCGCTGAAATTGGTACTTAGCGCAATTAGGTTTTTCGGAGGGAGAAAAATTGCGGAGAACTCAGAGAAAAACGAAACAATGGAAAGACCTAACTCTACTCAATCGTGATGCCAGGAATATCCTTGACCTCAGAGGTGAGAGGCGAGTGCACTACTACTACGCCACCCTTGATCATGATTTCACCCCTACAAGCAGTTTAGGGAGGAAACCCTCTACGGACAGGGGAATTACAGGCAGCTCTACGCACGCACGAGTTTGGGAATCAATCCCCGGTCGCATCGGCAAGGGGCTAGTGCTGTCATTTTATTATTCCATTTTAAAAAGACTCGTAGATACTAATAAACTCTTTCAGAAAAAAATACGCGTGGGTACTTATCGAAAGTAAGACCAACTGCAATAAATTAAAAAACAAGCAGAGTGCATTTCCACTTAATCATGATAGAATACTGGTTTTATAAAACTTCAGTAACTGAAAATGTTTTTTTAAGGCGCGGAAATACGAGCTACAAAATCGCGGAATAGCTTGTCGCTCAACATTGTTGCGTTGCAAGTTGCATTGTGAATGTTGCTCGTATTAGCACCCTGTACAACAAAATTTTGTTGCGCGACTTTGTTGCAGAAGTAGAAACTCTTCATCACCTTCTCGATGTCTGCAACAAAGAAAATATGTTGCGTGCGGGGTGGTAATAAGAGCAACATTCGCTCTGCAACTTGCAATGTAACAATGTTGCGCGACAAGTTGCACGATTTTGTTGCTCGTATTACCGCACCTTTAGTATCGAGACTTTTCCGTCAACTCACGACCAATTTCCTCACTGACCTTTTTAGGTTGTTGTATTTCACAGTATACCAGACCGACATAGCTACCAATGCGCAAGACTGCAGGAAATGTCCATATCTCTATTCTCCTTGTAGACATTGTAAAATGAGGGGTGCATGAGTGGATATGGCATGCTTGTGTGTAGGTTATGCCCAGGGTATGCATAACAAGGGCGGATCCAGGACTTGAGAGGGGGGTCCAAATGTATTTTTCATACAAATTTTACTTCAAACCTATGGCAAAACCAAATTTTAGGATAAAACAAACAATGGAACATTAGGTATGACATGGGGTCTGGACCCCCCTGACCCTCCCCCTTGATCCGCCCTTGCATAAAGTATTGATCGAAAAATCGAGACAATTACCTTAAGCTAACCATTACCATACCAAATTCAGAGGATCTGTTAGTTTGGGTAAAGCTCGGCCGGGGATAATAATTTGCTGCATGAGTTCAGTTAGCCATTATCCCTAAAGCGTATAACCGCTCTTATCCCTAGTTTTCGATTATCTCTAAAACTATTTCATTTGCCTCTTATGATCTAAAATTGTTTCCCCAGTTTCCGCGGGCTTAGCTTATTCCTATATAAACCCCCTAAAAGGTCCTCACAGCTTTAGGGTTTCATAGTCCCGCAAAAACTCTGAAACACAACTGCAATGAAATGGCATGCTGCATATAGGTACATATATAACTCCCTAACAGACGCTCAAAGAGTGGTCCAAGTTAGTTAAATACATAATTCAGTTCCATTAGTATTATATGTGTTGCTCATTTGCTGTTCCTACCATTAACTAGACACCTGCTTGTTCGGTTTCAAAGCGTTCATTAGCCATTGATACATGTTGCCCTAGGCTAAATTTGAATTCCGTGGCTGTTGGGTGTTGCTAGGCATTACAAAGTAGATGAACCAATGGCTAATAAAACATGAACGTCTGATCGACATAACCATAAAACCTGCACCGTGCATGCACTTTGATTGTGAACCTCATCAAAAATTGCCGGATTACAAATGAAGTTGTCTGAGTCTCGCCAACGCCGAAGTTGGTGGTGAAGTACCAAAAGGGACATCTCCCATCCTGCAGTAAAAACGTTGCTTTTTCAAGTAAAAGTCAATTGTTTTGTTGCAACACGGTACGAGGCTGAGCATGGTCCCGACATGATCGTCTATAATCTGGATACCGCCTCCCCCCTGCCCCCATCTAAAGAAAACCATCAAATTACAATGTTATTGACTCTAAAAAAATATATGAACCCTTATATCTGATTTACGTAACAGTTTCAATTTACCAAGCCTCAAAAACTTCTGATAAGCTAGGAATTCAAAACAAAGTTCACGCTGACACCTTTTGCTTTGTGCGCCAAGTTTAGTTCAGTACAGTATTTGTACGAAGTTCATCAGCCATGCTGTAAAAACCTATCGTGTATAAATAAATATTATTATTATTATTATTATTATATCATTATATATTCAGTTGTCAGGCTTACGCATAAAAAAAACCCATTTAATTACGTTCGAATTTTAGAAGTTCACGATACCGAAAACGTTAGGGGCGTTCAGTTTGGTCAGAGAACCGGCGTTGAATAAGCCATGTATCATTAAAAATAAAAACTTATAGAGATGATAATTTTTTATAAATAATGCATATCATTTAATTTATAATGGCAAGTCTTTAGGCTTTTATCAAAGTCATATTTGCATCTTTAAAGGGATTCGTGAACCACGGTTTTCGTGATGATTCGCGCGGGATTGATTGACGTGTTTTAACGGACATCATGTACGTGTGGAACGTGTGTGCATGGACGGCCATTCACCCGTGTACGCACGAAACGATAAAACACAAACTCAACTCAACGGTAGTTCTAAAATGATTTTTAATCGGTGACTGATAATTTGAGAGTTTAACAAGCGTATTGAGGTCAATACCTTGATGTCAGAAGCCAACTTTTTCCAGTGAAATTTGAATGAATCAGCGTAGCCCGCGAAAAAAAAGCGAACGTGAAACTAAAAATGTAGTAAGCGCAAAAAGAATTACGTTTTTAAATGGCGAAACTCCTTTGTGAATTTTCTACTAAAAAATCTATCCATTATTACAATTTGATCTTTTTCTCAAATATTTTATTCATTTTCTTCTGTATAATCTTCCTTATCACGCAGCACATTTTACAACTTTTTTTACAACTACGTGATGACTTTGCGTGGTCGTCGAATAACTTCCGGTTTTTATGTCCGAGTAGGCCTGGTACTGGTGACAAATTACCCAATAACACAGGAACGAGGCTATAATTCACGAGAACGAGGCAGATCTATTGTTCTTTGATTGACATAAATTAGCATATTAATTTATTGAGCAAGGCCGCAATGCATTGCGAGTTGGGGTTGGGCCCCCCCGCGCTGTCGAGCCGTCGCTAGTTGCGCTTCACGGCATTGACAGAGCGAACATTTCAGAACGCTTTTTACTTCAAGGTTTTTCCTAATAATTCGAGGTCTTGGAGTGGGTTTAACCAGGAGCTTATAAAGAAAGAGCATTTCTTCTTCGTTCGAGATCGCTTGGAGAGACTTCAAGGTCATCCATGTGCCGTTTTGTGTAGTTCGTGTGTCATACTGCCCAACTGAAGACGACAATGGTGAGCGGCCATGATTTTTGTTTTTATCTCTGCTCAAAACTCATCGTACGTGTGGAGATTCACCCTTGAAAACCTAACAGACTTACAAATTTTCGAGTTTATAACTCTCTCTACTGGATTTGATTTCAGGGAATAAGGCTAGTCTGCTAGTTTTATTGCGATGACTATGTATGATCAACAAGTCGTTTTCCTGTAGTGGGGTTTGTATTGTACCGTAGTAGTAATGGCCGATCAACTGGTGGACGGGCCACCGAATAAACGGCAGAAGTTGGCTACGCCGGATACTCCAACCGAAAATGCAGGTAAGTGAAACTTCAAATGATCATTTAAAGCCTCAAAAAAGGCTCCATATATGTTTTCCACCTCCTCTTGCTATTTTCGAAAAGATCTTATTCAAATTTACCTTCCATTTAAAGACATTGGAAAAATTCTCGACGACTTGGAACAAAGTTTACCAGAAGAACTTATGGGTCCGGGCTCGATGAACAGTTTGGATGGACTTGCAAATGGAGAAATGGTTGATATTGCTACAAGCTCTCCAAGTTTACAGCATGTGTTGCAATCGAATTCGGATGGTCTGACAAGTAGCGCAAGTACGACATCGTTTAGTTCTAACAGCATCACTTGCTCGGCTAGCATTTCGAGTCCAAACAGCCCTTCACTGACAACTCTTACTCCCGCTAAATCCCCGGCGATGAACTATACAATGTCTTCACCGCCTTCAATGCCGGTTAGCACATCGGGAACACCGACTCCAGCAACTCCTCTTACTTCCAGTGAACATTATCTTTCTTCGGGAGCTGTTCCTGCTCCTCTATCGAACTCCGTTACGTTGTCAACAATGAATTCCGCGATGCAACAAGCAAATATGGCGAAAAGCTTTCCCCATGGACAGTATAACATGATGGATGTGAACGCTTTATCGAATAATATGATGGCTTCACTAAATGGTCCGAGCGTTGGAAACAATATGAATTCTATGAACTCAGTTCAACGTAATGGCCCTGGGAGCTATGGCCGCTCTAACTCCAACTCGATGGGCATGAACATGAACGCGTCTAGTACTGCGGCGAACGCTTATTCATTGAATCAAATTCAGACAGAACCACTCTCGATTAAAATGGAACCAAACTTTATGACAGCGCAAGGATTGAATGGAAGCCTTGATTCTGCTAGAAGTTTACAAGGGAATCAGGTAAGCTACTATTGAGCTGTCTTTCATTTTTGGCTTTTTTGCCGCCATCAACAATCCGCGAGCAGGTTATGATATCGGTCAGCTCACCATTTTTTTCGCCAAGAAAATCGCATTGAGGTCGTCAAGATTGTTCATTCTTGGAGAAATTTACTATTGAGTATATGTAATTGTTTATCGTCGTGACAAGTTAATGTTTTAGAGGATAAGTTAGCTGTGATTTTGGTTGGTCTCCGTCACATGTCTTACAAACTGGTACTTGGCTTTCTTGTTTTGATGTGATGGCTAAGAATCGAAGGTGAACAGTCAGACATTACTTTTGTATGCAAAAGTTGCCTCACTCCTGTAAAAAAAATCTCAAAGTCAAAACGGGGAAACCTCCAAAACACCGGTTAAAATTCCGCGATATTCAATTGTTTTTGATCTGACATTACTGTAGTTTTTGATTCACTAGTTTTTTTATGCGATGGTGAAATTTACTTATAATTAAAGGTACGCATTTTTTTCCCTTTCGTCCTGTGTTAGCGACTTATAAAACCTATTAAAACCGAATCTTTCAGTGTTGTAATAGGTCTTATAAATCTCTTATTGCTTTACCTAAACTTTTATAGCATAAATAGCTATACTAGCATTGTTTGTGATAAAGAAAGGGGAAAATTGGCTTGTTTTTCTCATGTGTTGCATAGGAACTTACAAAACTCGAAGATCTCGACAAAGACGGAAGTAGTGTCGTAATCTGTGAATTTTCTCCATCAAACTCCTGTAAATTTGAGTGAGTTTGCATTGCTATAGAGTTGATTTTTGGGTTTAATTCTTTATTACAGAGAGCTTAACAACCCTTGTTCCTTAGTTTGATTTGTACAAATCTAGTAATCTTTATCTGTTGGCAATATATGAAAATCCTCGATGATTTGAATTACAGTGCCTAGTGACAGTGGGTTAGGGTTTACTGGGATGTGACTCGTGTACTCGTTGTGGGTCAACAACACAACACTGTCTGACAGACCAGGATTTTAAATTGCTCCACAAACTTGTGATTATGCTATCAACATACATATTAAGAAAATTACATGTAAGAAAAGAAATAGTGATGATGCTGATTCTGTAATAAAATTTTATCCTTCACCCTAAAACAATTCATGTGCATTAATAGGGTTTTATTCTGTGTAGATTTAACTTATCAGATTTTATAACACATGAACTTAATTTTTTTCCCAACCAAAATCAAATTTAAATGTTTATCCTCTAAGCAATAAAGTATATAAAAACGTTTTAAATTTTTATATTGTAGAGTAACAAAAGTATAGGCAGATGGAAGAAATGAGTAAATCTTTATGGAAGCCTCTGTATTTCAGACTTTTAAGATCTTGGATTCTAGCACTAATTTGGTTGATTTTGATTGAGAAAAGCCAATTTTAGAAAATAGAAATAAGAGTGAAAAAATACTAACAAATAAAGTAACCTAGTATTAAACATAACTCATCTGATGTAGAAAAAAGACTGTGTCACTATACTCCAGTTTCAAGTTCTCTGCTGCTCAGGGTTAGCCTTTATATTGTGTAGAATATTCATGTGTTCAATTGAAGTTCCATTGTTGAAGTTGTGCATTCTTTACTTAACTGTCGGTATGTGTAAATATTCTGATGCTGAAATGAGGCTAACCCTGAGTAAATGAGTCTGTAATCCAGCATTACAGCAGTATTGTGCAAATTTGAAAATAGTCTATTTGGTTGTTCAGTTTGCAGTAAGCTTGATATGATATATATATTATTTTGATATTTTTTCTAAAAGATAGGTTACTGTCTTCCTTCCTTGCATGCAATTGTTCAAACATTTTAACAAATCAGCTACTGTTTCATATATTGTATAAGCAAATGAATCTTTTAGCTGTCATTGTATATCTAATCAAATGTAGTACTGCCTGTAAAAAGGCAGTACTATTATAGTATAGTATATTATATCTCCTTATTTGTTGATAAAATTATAAGATTACTTAATGCTTACAGTAAAATTACCTTTTTTGTATAAACAGGCTACTGGGCTTCCAAATCCTGGAAATGTAGGAAATATGAACTCTTCACAGCCACCCACAGCAGATCCTGAGAAACGAAGATTAATACAGCAGCAACTTGTACTTCTTTTACATGCTCACAAATGTCAACGGAGAGAACAACAAGCTGCTAATGGAGAAATGAAAGCATGTAATCTTCCACATTGCCGAACTATGAAAAATGTGTTAAATCACATGACTACTTGTACAGCAGGGAAAACATGCCAAGGTAAAAAAAAAACACCTTTAACTTTTGCATTTAAATAAGCTTCAGTTTTCATGTTATTTGACACTCCAGGTTATCTTTTCGATTTTCGGTCAAAATTATTTATGTTTTTATAAAATATAATCTATACTTATATTTGAAATAAAATTATTGTTGCTGAATATCTTAATTAGAGTCTAACTCTCATTGACATTATCTATACTCAATAAACAGTACAAGTCTTTATTAAAAATTAAATTATTATGTTTAGGAATTCACAAGGTTGTTAACTTAGAGATTGTTGCTTTGTGAAAGCGTTAGAATATTTTCATAAATCAAAAAGGAAGAATGTGACTTTATATAAATGCTGAATTCTTGTATTTGTTTTAGTGGCACATTGTGCATCTTCACGACAAATAATTTCTCATTGGAAAAACTGCTTGCGCCAAGACTGTCCGGTTTGTCTACCCCTCAAGCATGCATCAGATCGAAGAAACCAAGGTTAGTAGGATTGTTCTTTTGAAATTTTGGAACTCATTTACTCAGAGAAAAAAAAAACACCAAAAAACCTGCCTGGACAACCCTTCATTTTTTTTCAAGACACCATTTTAATACATTTGTTTCATTTGGAAAATTAATTGATGACGAGATACATGTTATTAATAAAAATGGCGGCTAAATTGAATCTGTGAATATGGAAGAATAATGGTAAAAAAACTTTTCCAAAACTAGGCAAAAAAACTTCAATAAATAGACACACTGTTAGCAGCCACATTCTATTTATTATTTTTGATTTTCTTGAAAAATGCTCTACTGATTTGTCCACAAACATGTTCTTGTATGTAGAAGCATTGTGTTGTAGAATTATATTTTAAATATGAAAGGATTTGCAACTCTAGTGTTGTGTTTTGATTCCAGCAGCAGCAAATGATGGAATGCAAAAAGCATACCAAGCTCTTGGACTGAATTACAGTACTGCAAGCAAAGGGGGACACTTCGCACCATTAGGTAATATATCACCTTCACATTCTTCTAGTAATCAAATAATTATTATAAATGTTCTAAGAATCCAGGGCTCGACACTAACTTTTTTAGGTACTAGTCCTTGGGCTAGTTACTGTGGATAATCACTAGTCCCAAGGTATTTTTCCCACTAGTCCACAGCAAACCCTCACTAGTCTGAGACTAGTAGATGTATGTTAGTGTCAAGCCCTGGTATCACTTAGTAACTTTAGTTTAATTGGAGGTTTTGAAAATATGATTACTAGTTATTCCATTTTGATTGTTTTTGTCAAGGAAGAGAGGTGTCCAATGGTAACCATGCTGGTTTTATTTTTTAGGCATTGGAGACAATAAATCATTTGGTGAGACAACTGCTGGAACATCAAGGTAAATAAAAACAACTAATTTGAAGTTTTCTACTTGAACTGTTCCCACAAAACCTTACCAAAATACTAATTTTAAAATGTTTCAACTATCAAAGCAAATAGTCCTCTTGCACGTGACGTCAAAGCAGCTCAATTTGGAGGACAAATCAAAAAAATTCAATCTCCTGAGAATTGGAACCTATTGTTTTGTCCTCTAGATTGAGCTGCATTCCAACGTGCTGCAAGGAGTTTATAAATTTATGTTTAATGTGTTTGATATTTTTATTTTGAACAGCACTGGGTCAGCAACTAACAGAGGACCAAAGGAATGGCACCAACATGTGACACCCGATTTGAGGAACCACCTAGTTCATAAACTGTAAGAAAACTAGAAGTCTAAAAGAGCCATCAAATTTTATTGACACTAAGTATCTTGTTTTTAAAAATGATTTCTTGATTATAAATCAACTTCTGGTAATTGTGGAAAAATCTTGAATGCTGTTAGAAATGTTTACTCTTTTTACATTTCAGGGTTACAGCAATTTTTCCTACTCCTGTTAATGACCCAACTGCACTGAAAGACCGTCGTATGAGCAACTTACTCAACTATGCTCGAAAAGTTGAGGGAGACATGTATGAAACTGCAAACTCCAAGGTAATTGTTATCATAGGATAAAGTTCATTTAGTTTAACCATAATTGGTTAATGCTAGCTTAGCTTTTAATTGTGCAAGTGGGTTGTAAAGTTAAGAAAGTAAGTTATTACTGTAGATACAGTATGTGAGTTTTATAGATTATTCTTGAGTATGTTGCAAAAAAAAAAGGCTGTATTAACATTACACGAGTTAGAAATAAGTCTAATAATATAAGACAATATGTACAGGAGGAAATAGCTATTGTTGTGCATGTTACCTGATATTAACTCTTGTTGATGTTTGTAGGAGGAGTATTACCATCTCTTAGCAGAAAAGATCTATAAGATTCAAAAAGAACTTGAAGAAAAGAGACAGAAAAGATTAATTCTGCAAATGAAAACACTACAGCCTGGTGCTTCACAACTCCCTCAAGGTATATCATTACAATAAGTTTACACTACCATCGAACAAATTGTTCGGTACCTTTACATACTCTGATTGACAGCAATGAAACCAGTGGTAAGGTTGGATGTGGAAGCAATGACTCCAACTCAAATCATTATTTGTTGGACGTGAAATAGAGACAAGATAATTCATGAACTCACTGTTTGATGTGTTTTTGTTTTTGTTTCATGCTACAGTACCCTTTCATCAGATGAATGGGGACCAAGCCAGTAGTCAACTAACATCTGCCCAGGCAACAGCATTGAAAGCTGCACAGATGCATCGTCAACCACACTTCACAGATCTCCTTAACCAAGCAGCAACACCACCACAACAATCCCAAACAGCTGCAGCTCTTCAAGGCTTGCCAATGGTTTCTCAGTCTCAATCTCCAGGCGTCATGTCCCCACAGGTTCCTGTCCAGGCACAGGTCCAACCCTCCAAACCACCACTACAACCTCAGAGCCCAGTTCGGAGCCCAGCACAAAATCCAATGCAAACAGCCCAAAGCCAAGGACAATCTCCAGCCTCACCTGCACAGGCTATGGCTCAGGCAAATGATAATGTTATGTCACGTTCACCTAGTTCTACTGGGAAGGGAAATGGTCCTTCAAGTCCTTGTAAACCACCACCAAACATGGGAAAGACTGAATCTGCTGATAAAATGATGCCACCTTCACCCAGCATGGGCAAGTCGCAAAAATCGGTAGGTTTATTGTAGAGATCTTGAGTTAAAAATGTAGAGCTGTATTCCTTGATTGCAGATTGATTTACTCAATATTAGCTTTATTTTCAATGTTTATGAATACTAAGAATACATAAAGAATGCACAATGTAGACCTTCTCAGTAAAACATGAATATTCTAAGCAAAATATGTAAGGCTAAAACTGAGAATGTGAAAGTAGAGTATTATCTTAGTTGTGAAGTTAAATGAATTGGTCATGTTGCTACTCATTGCTTGAAAAAAAAAAGAGTAAAGATTGTAATTCTAATTATTTGTTTGTGTTTTTTTTCAATCAGATGTCAGAGATGAGATCTTCTCCACAGCCAACAACTTCATCTGCGTCATCTACTCCTCAGCCAGAGGATGTGAAGCCTCAGGTGTCTTCTTTACCACCAACCACACAGCCAACTGTCACACAAGCACAGTCAACGGCAACACCAACATCAACAAGTCAGGCTTTATCTCTACCTGGACCATCAGTCAGGTGTCCATTCAAGAAAGGTAAGTTTGCTGTGGCATGATACTTTGTACCTGTATTTGCAATACTTCATTAAAATGGATCTTTTTATATATACCTGCATCCAAACCAGAAATAAAAACACTTCATAGTGTATCAAGCACAAATGTTTTTATTGAGCATAAGGAAGCAGCAATTGAAATTTTTTGAACACAAGATAAAAAATTATTTGAGCCTAGAACCTTGTTGCACCAGCATCTTTGTGATTTCGATCTTTTAGCCCTCAAGTCATGATGTGCTTACAACTGTGAGTAAAACATGAATACTTCAGTTTAAATAATATTCTTTAAACTACTGTATATTTTCATGTAAAAAAAATTGTAAATCAACTTTATTTAGAGAGGGTGACACATGACAGTAATAACTGTGGCACTCTATTTTTACAGTGCGAATCAAAAACCCAGAAATAATTCAGAAATCATTTGTTCGTTGAGCAATCTCAAACCACTCTCTAACTACAAAAAAGTTTATCTGATCACAAATCAGTCGAACTTCTTCCAGTTCAACAAACAATATACAATTTTTGAAATATTTCTGGGTGCCCACGGTTTTCGATTCACACTGTAACATCTCTGAATAACACAGGACTGCCATTGTATGTGGGCATCCAAGACACGGCAAAGGTCTAACCATTTGCAGATATTTTTAGATTGAAGGCAGCACCTTGATATTTTAAGACCCTGAGTGTTGGTCCTGCCAAGGCTTTTCCAGTGCTCAACCAACTGAGCCAACCAGGAGGCAGTCATCATTCATGGAAGAGCTCATTTCTCCCATGTCAATCATAATTATATCTTGTAAAGCATTCTTTAACTCTAGTAATTTTTATTTCAGTATTCTTACCAGAAGAGCTTCGACGTACGCTTGTTCCAACTTTAGAAAAGCTGTACAAGCAAGAACCAGAAGCTCTCCCTTTCAGGACGCCAGTAGATCCTAAACTTCTTGGTTGTCTGGTAGGTTGCACTTTTTCAAACCATCTACACTTTCATTCTAAAGCCTTTGATTTATGGTGTAGAACCATGTCATGAGTCATAAAAATAAAAAAAATTGTTGTTTTGTTTTTAGGATTATTTTGATATCGTCAAGCATCCAATGGATCTTTCTACTATAAAAAGAAAACTAGATACAGGACAATACAAGGATCCATGGGAGGTATGTGAACGTTTCATTTTAATTTTTCTAATTGAATAATGAATTATTAGATTTACAACTATTAATAATTATTGTTTTCCCTTCTTTTTTAGTACTGTGATGATGTATGGTTGATGTTCGAGAATGCCTGGATGTATAATCGCAAGACTTCTAGAGTTTATAAATACTGTACAAAGGTAAAATATATATATATATATATACTTTGTGTGCATTTTACCCATGTACATACCCTATATGATGTGTATAAAACCTTTGAAATATGAGTTGTATGGCCCTCCTAAAGAAAATTAGTGGCCCCACCTCAAGATCCACTTCTCCTCCCTTCCCCAACTAATAAATTATGAAGGATTCATGAGATAACCCATGTGTTTATCTACTTGCTTCTCTTATGTGCTGCAACAGCTCCAAATTTGTTAACATATTGTAGTTGTAGGTATCAATGTGCCATTATATTGCATTATTAAATAATTATCAGAATTAATTTTAATTTTTTTACTTTTGGCTTGTAGTTGTCTGAAGTGTTTGAACAAGAAATTGACCCAGTGATGAAGTCCATGGGATATTGTTGTGGTAGAAAGGTAATAATATTGATCTACACCTATGATATTGATCTAGCCTTTAGTTTTATAAAGTATGATTGAATACTGGAGGAATATATTTGCTAACTATCTATCTCTCTATTTCCACAGTATGTCTTCCAGCCTCAAGTTCTTTGCTGCTTTGGAAAACAGTTATGCACAATATCAAGAGATACAATATATTTTACTTATCAAAATAGGTAAGAACATTATGTAAAAAAGTTATTGATTTGGACTGCATGCTGATATGGATGTTCATGGGAATTGACCACAAGCATTCTTTCTATGCATGGTTTTACAGTGTGACGCGCAAAAGTATAACCACATTTAATGTATTGCATACTTTTATGCACAGGCTTTTGTAAGTTAAACAGACACATTTTAATGTGAAGCTGGCTGGTTTTACCAAATAAGGCGTGTAAAAGACTGTTTGGCAGCAAAAAGACCATGCATAGAAGTATGCAAACTCATTAGAGGTGGTCATACTTTTGCGCATGTGGCTGTAATGTATGGCCCTCATAGGATGTGATTTATGATATTTTCTGAACTTAGCCCTTGATAATTATATCTTAATTAAACATTTTTATGGTAGTAAATCATTATTGATATTAATTGATTAATTTACTTTAAAGGTTTCACTACTGTGAGCGGTGCTTCAGTGAAATTGAAGGAGACACTGTCAACCTTGGTGAAGATCCTACACTACAACAAAGGTAATTACAATTTATAATTATCTTAAAAAGGATTAAATAGGATTGTATTATATCTGCGCTGTGTACTATAATAATAAAACATAAGTATGTTTGAATAGATCTGAAAATCCTTTGCACACATCCTTTGTTATCATTCACTGTAGACATTTCTTGAAGTATATTTGGTTGCCAAGGAAACATAATTTACTTTGAAGTACCTTGTGAATAGTAAAATAAGGTTTCAGTCATTCAGATTTATAATTATTATAATGTTTAATTAGTGCTCCTATGCTTGCTATTGTCCAATCACATGAGTTGCCTATTCCATGACATTTTATCCTTCGTGACATCTTTTATAGAGTGTTAGTTATAGTAAATCAATCAATCAATCAATCAATAGCTTATTTAAACATGTGTCGCAAAATAAAATGATCGCAACAATAATCTTGTTACTTTGCTTTTTTTTTCCAAAGTACCATTCCAAAGTCTCAGTTTCAAAAGCAGAAGAATGATCATTTGGATATGGAACCGTAAGTAACTGTTTCTTAATCAACAGGGTTATCTGAAATGAAATATTTATGAGAAGCCAAAAGTTAAAAAATGTCTGTTTGGAAAATTTTAAGGGTTTCATTCAAGTTTAATACTTTTATGTGATATTTCATGCCATTTTTGGATGGCCCTTCATCTACACTCATCATCATAATTTGTTTATTTCAATTGTTTATGTATCGTATATCATGCAATATTTGCCTATTGTAACCATAATCAAAATTATTCCATTCTTATATAGGTTTGTTGATTGTATCGACTGTGGTCGCAAAGTGCACCAGTTGTGTGTACAGCACAATGACTATATCTGGTCTTCAGGGTGAGTAATGTGGAAAATATTCTGTACTTTATCTATATCTCAGTTACACCCACTATTTTCATAATTACACAACCAGCGTGCAATGCAAGGTACTATCAAAACAGGTAGAGATTCAATCACACCGTTAAAATTTCAAGCCGGCAGGGATGGTTTTTTCATCATGTGATGGTCTAAAAAATATCGTAAACACCAACGTTTTAGTCTACATTCCTTTCTCCACGCATCGGCATCCTTTGGATAATTTACTGCCCCACGATTATCTAAAGGATGCCGACCCATGGAGAAAGGAATGTAGACTAAAACATTGGTGTTTGCAATATTTTTTAGACTGTCACGTGATCAAAAAACCATCCCTGTGGGCTTGAAATTTTAAAAATGTAATTGAAACTCTACCTGTTTTGATAGCATTTGGGTTTTTTACCCTTCCTCCAGTACTTACTCACAAAGGGGAAAGCTTGATTGACCAAAGGGCAAAAACCCAGTCTCAAATCATAGCTAGTTGTCTCGGCCACAATTAGAATTATTCTAAATATATACCAGGATTCTAATGGAATTTCTGTCTATTTCTGAAACTAGGTATCAGTGTGATTCTTGTCTCGAGAGAAGAGGTATAAAGAGAAAAGAAAACAAGTATTCGGCAAGAAGTAAGTTGCTTTTATTTTCTTAATTTTAATCATTGCCTTCTTGATTTTCATGCTAATATGTTTATCTGTTTTCAACAATAAAGGGCTACCACCAACAAAACTTGGAGAATTGATTGAAAGAAGAGTCTCAGGTTTCCTACGAAAGCAGAACTGTAATGTTGATGTTACGATACGTGTTGTTTCAAGTGTTGACAAAGTCGGGGAACTAAAGCCTGGAATAAAGACAAGGTATTGATGTAATGATGTAATCTCCCAGCTGTGGTCATCTCTTTAATTCTTGCACTCATCATAACATTAACTGAATTGCTGGTATTGTCCTACAATTACAGTCAATGAACGTCACGCATGAACACGCATCTTCGATTATTCAAATAAAAGTTGAATATTCATTTCGAATATTCGATTATTGAAAATAAATATTCAGACTTAGAATTAAATATTGAAATATCAAATTGAAGAATTTAATATTTATTTCTTTGATCAATAAATATTTTTGTAAGTTAGAAATATTTTGCAATATTTGGATGAATTTTTTCGTATATATTTTTCGGTGCTGTCCGATGAACCTGATAGTTTAGCTTTTACTGAGGCATTGGAATTTGCTGAGTTTGGTCTTATACTCGGGCTTATGATGCTTTTTGAATCCTCCGTCTGTGACACCTTTTGAATCAAGAATGCAAAACTATCTTTGCCATCTTCCACGACATATTTATCAAGGGATGTACTGTGTTCTTGTTTTGAACTTACTGGCATTTCACATCTTAGAAATCGAAAATTATCTGGAAGTAGTTCTTCAACTTCTGTCGTTAAATCGTTTCTTACTTCAGATAACACTTTTTTTGATAAGTAACTTCCCTTTCAACGAAGCCAATACATTTGTCTTCCAACTTAACTTTATAAATTGCACTAGTCGACGCCATTGCGAGGAGCTGAAGTAGACTGAATGCAGACAGTCGATAGACTACGTGATCATCTCACACGGCAAATGTCGCGACTACACGCGTGAATGTCTGGCATGGTGCTTTTAAAAATTGAGAATTTTCCAATAGATAAAAAAGTAAAAAAACTCATTTACTGTAATGTAAAAACGTTTTTTAAAATTCTTTTCTACATTCATCAAATAATAAAATAAACAATCATTTATTACTTTCAAGATTCGATTAATGATATTAAATCTACGAATATTCGTTTGAATAATCGAATGTTTATTTCAAGATTGCAATCTTCCGAGTGTGAGTGTTCATGCGTGACGTTCGCTGACTGTAAGGGTTTCAAGGTTCTCGGTTGATGAAACTTACCCTACCTATGAAATAAAGGTAGTTTATTCATTTTATTTACCATGGCAGCAAAAAAAATTCGGGAGCAAGGCCATGGGTTCATATCCCATCAGTGACTTGGATTTTTTCCCGATTTCCCTGTTGCTGTGACTCACTGAATAATTTCATTTTAATATCATTCCATCAAGCAAAAATTATTCGACACCTATAATAAAAAAATTCTGGTACATAAGTATATGTCCGCTGCCACTTTAATGTACTTTTGATTACCAGCCTAACCATTATGTTTGTTTTGTGTGTGTGTATTAGGTATGACGGCTCAGGACAGCTGCCAGAAAGTTTTCCATACAAAGCAAAAGCTCTGTTTGCTTTTGAGGAAATAGATGGCGTGGATGTTTGTTTCTTTGGCATGCATGTTCAGGAGTATGGTTCAGACTGTCAACAACCCAACACAAGGCGTGTCTATGTTTCATATTTGGACAGTGTACACTTCTTTCAACCAAGAGCTCTTAGAACAGCTGTTTACCATGAAATATTAATTGGGTATCTGGAGTATGTTGGCCAGATTGGGTAAGAGTGCACTACTTGATTATAGATTACTGCATTCTGAGTACCTGTAATACCTTTTAGGCTGTTCTGTGTAATCTAAGTAATTCCTTTTGTGTTCAAGTATTTTGTAGTCAATAATCTATTATAGTCTTCTTGAAAATGCCATATCATTATCAAACTGTTAAGAAAACATTATTGAAAATTAATTTCCAAAATACAAGATTTGTTAACATTTTTTCTCCAAAAAATCCAAGTGGGAAAAAAAAATTGGTATTCTTCCCCTCCCCCACTCCCCCCTGTCACAAATTGGATAACATACGTAATGTGTGTTCTTTTCCTTTTTTGTGTCTTTTAGTTATCAAATGGCTCACATCTGGGCCTGTCCTCCCAGTGAAGGAGATGACTACATATTCCATTGCCATCCTACTGAGCAGAAGATCCCTAAACATAAACGACTTGTTGAATGGTATAAGAAGATGCTGGACAAGGGTATCATGGATCGAGTGGTCATTGAATATAAGGTTCGAATTATTCGTTATAAATATTTTTTATCTCTTAAAACTACAGAAATGATCTAAGAAATAAACTAGTACTATTACAATTAGTTATAATTATGTATTCATATTTACAAACTTCCCCACCACCTAACCCTTTTAATCCTATGACTGGAATTGTGTTTCCCAGTTTTCAAATGTCATGGAGTAATATTTATTTTTGGTGCTTTGGTAGGACATTTTGAAGCAAGCAAGTGACGATGGTCTTACATGTGCAAGTGAGCTTCCCTACTTCGATGGAGACTTCTGGCCTAATGCTCTTGAAGATAGCATCCGAGAGCTTGATCAGGAGGAAGAAGAAAGGAAGGCTAATGCTGCGGCAGCTGAGGCATCTGGAAAAGATGTGAGTACCAGCTGGAGCAATGCTGCTGGGGTACTTGGGGGGGGGGGGGGGGCAGTCATGTCACAAGGTCACAACATCACTGGGATTTCACTGGGATTTAAACAATCCTGTAAATTCCATGTTGGTTTTCTTTTACTCACAACACTTGATGCGAAACATCACAATCAGCTCTTTGTAACAGTACCAGCTTTGTCTGGCACAAGTGATAAAAAGTTCTGGAAAACTACTGATACAAAGATGCCCACACACCTGAAATATCAGCTTCATCTTTTCATCTTAATATTTCCTTACATTCCCAACACTTGTTTCTCACACTAATGGTCAATTCTCCTGTATTGTCCAGACCCCTGGTAGCAAAAACAAAGGTAACAGCAAACGAAGCAACAATAAGAAAGGTTCAAAGAACAAAGCCAGTAACCGAAAGACCAGCAAGAAGATCAATGGACCATCATCGGAACTGTGTGACCTTTCACAAAGACTCTATATCACCATGGAAAAACATAGAGAGGTTAGTATTGTTCTTGTAATGTCAGGACTTGAAATAACGTACAAGTAGTCGCTGGTCATGATGACCCACCAAATTAGTCTTAGCTTGTTCATACTTCATTTCTGGCTCAACAGTACTGGTCAAAGTGACCGGCAAGGCAAAGACTTGATTGGAAAAAATCTAATTCTGGCTGGACACTGTCCGATGACTGGCTGTTATTTCAAGCCATGTAATGGGAACTTTTTTACCATGGAATACCAAGGTGATCTATTCACTGGCATCACACTTTTATCTTACAATTTACAACCTTTTCCCTTTGTAGGTTTTCTTTGTGATCAGATTAAATGGCCGCAAGACCCCAGAAACATCTGATCCAGATCCTTTGATGTCTTGTGACTTGATGGATGGTCGTGATGCTTTCCTTACTCTAGCAAGAGAGAAGCACTATGAGTTCTCATCACTGCGAAGGGCAAAGTTTTCTACTATGGCCATGTTAGTAGAGCTACATAATCAAGGAGGGGACCGATTTGTTTATACATGTAACCTTTGTAAAAGACACATCGAGACAAGATATCATTGCACTGAATGCGAGGTAAATATGTTTTGCAATTGCTTATATTAATATTCTAATTCTAGAGGGATTATTTAGACAAATAATTGAGAAAATTACACTGCACCCCCCCCCCCCCCCCTCCTTCAGACACACCTTTTTTGGTTAAATTGCATACAGGAAAAATAGCACTTTCAAATCCAAACAAATCAAGAGGGAATACAGAAGTACCAAACCATAGCAATTTGCACAGCTTATTAAATAATATAGTTACAAAGAGCTTTCAGTTGTTTCATAATCTTGTATGTGATGGTAACTTTATTTATATTTTTATGTTTTATAGGATTATGATCTGTGCGTTCCGTGCTATGATGAGAAGGGCCATGAGCACAAAATGGAGCGACTTGGTTTTGATCTTGATGTTGACCAGCAAAATCAACCAGACAAGGATGGTAAAGCCAAAGGTCAACAACTCAGTGCTCAAGAAGAAAGAAGAATTAAGATTCAGAGGTGTATCCAGAGTCTTGTTCATGCAACACATTGTCGTGAAACTAATTGTACTGTGATGAGCTGTGCCAAGATGAAGAAGGTTGTTGAACATACCAAATCCTGCAAAAGAAAGACAAGTGGAGGATGCCGTATTTGCCAAGAACTTATTCACCTTTGTTGCTATCATGCCAAACACTGCGTGGAGCGTGAATGTGTTGTACCATTCTGTAGACACATTAAAACCAAATTACGCCAACAACAGATGCAACAGAGATTTAACCAAGCACAGACACTTCGAAGACGGGTTGCCCAGATGCAGAGGAATACCATGCAACCACCTGGTCCAATGCCTGTTCAACAGGTACCCAACGCACCACCTGCATTACCACAACCTCAGCATCCTAGTATGCATCAACAGAAACAACTCCCCCAACAACAGCCTCCACCTTACCAGCAGCCTCAAGTTGCTGCTCAGAAACCGGTGGCAAGTGGTCCTCCACCTGGAGCTGTTGCTGCTGTACAGCAAATCAAAATAGATGCAATTAAACAAGCAACGCAAGGTAGACAACCTATGACACCACAACCACAGATAGCTATGGGACAGCAGTCGTTTTCTCCACACCAGCAACAACAACAACAACAACAACAACAACAACAACAACAGCCTCTTCCACCACCACCTCCTCCTCCTGCCACCATGGGTTCTCCTACCACGTCGATGCCTGGAATGATGAGGCAACAGAATCCTGCTGCATTCATGCAACAACAAAACATGCAGGCTGCTCAAGGAGTAGTTCCCCAAGCTCAGATGCAGAGGCCAGGAATGAGGCCAACACTAGAGCGTTGGCAGTCAATGTATCAAAATCAACAACCACAACATCAACAAAGTCCAGGAACTCCCAATCAAAACATGCCTGGGGGGCAACCATTCCCTCCCATGAATCCCCAACAAATGGGTAATCAGCAAAATCATATGCGACAAACTACCATTCCACCTGCGCTGCAACAACTTCTTCAAACGTTAAAATCTCCCAGTAATCAACAACAACAAGCTCAAGTAATGCAAATCCTCAAACAGAATCCTCAGTTAATACAAGCATTTGTAAAACAACGTCAACAGCAAGTCCTGCAGCAACAACAGCAGCAGCAGCAGCAGGCTCAAGGTATGCAGCAAGGAATGCAAGGACAAGGAATACCACAGGGTATGCAACACCAAATGCATCAAGGAATGCAACAAGGAATGCAGGGCATGCAAGGTATGCAACAGGGAATGTCACAAGGAATGCCTCAAGCTATGCAACAAGGCATGCAACAGGGTATGCAGCAAGGCATGCAACCTGGAATGCAACAGGGTATGCAGCAGGGTATGCAACCTGGTATGCAGATGGGCATGCAACAAGGAATGGCTCAAAACATGCCTCAGGGTATGCAACAAGGAATGCAGCAGGGAATGCAACAAGGGATGCAAAATCCTATGCAACAAATGCCTAACACAAGTCAGACAGGCATGATGACTCCACAACAACAACAGCAGCTAAATTGGTTACGATATCAACAAATGCAGTTGCAACAAAAACAACAGCAACACCAGCAGCAGCAGCAACAACAACAACAGCAACAACAGCAGCAACAGAACGTCTTTCAACAGCCACAAATGGCTCCGTTTTCGCAACTAAATGCAGCAAGAAGAGCACAGTTACAAAATATGACGAACGCCCAAACAAATATGATGCATCCAAATGGACAGTCTCAACCATCGCCATCTCAACATTATCAATCAAAACAGAACCAAATGCCGGTTCATATGATGTCTCCACAACCACCACCAATGTCTCCCCAACAGGGAGTACTACCGTCTCAGTCTCCTCGTCCTGTAATGTCTCCACAGCCTTATCAAAATACTGTCTCCCCAAGACAACAAACAGTGTCTCCTCATCCACAGCAGTCTCTCACGTCCCCTCATCCAGCGGCATCACCTCATCAGCATCCCGACCAATCACAGCTCGCAGAGAAAGCGCTCTTCGTTCAACCACTGAATACTCGCATGAATCTCCCTCCACTCCAAACACCCACTGAACAAGAACTTTCATTAGGTCAGGAGGATCCCGAGACTGTTCCTCCTCTTACTCCGCAAGACCAACTAACTAAATTTGTTGAGAATTTATAGTGTACATTTTAAAATGAAAGTCAACAGAGACAAGAGTAAGAGAGAATTTGTACTTTATACTTTGTATGTAGTTTTATGTCGGCGGTGAAGAAGGTATCAAGGATAAAGAAAATTTTCTACCATTTATAACATGATATATAATTAATTTGTATAGCAGCTCAGACCGAAGTCTGTGTCACAGACTGCGCTGCAAGGACCGAGCGGTGCAATTTTAGTTTTAGAAGAATAATTTACAGCATCCTCAGTCGTTAAGACACTGTACAAAGCGCACGTTCTTACCGATATATATTATTGACTAATTGACGTGCATACGTTCCAATAAACGTATGGCACTTTTCAGGACGCTTGATATAGTAGATGTGTTCACCTGTACATGGTACACTATATATAGTATTCATACACTTATTTGTGGTCAGTCCTTTCTGCTCGATAAAATAACAGTACAATTGAAGGACTATACTACCACGTCAAGATCGTGCTTACGCTCAGACATTTCACTGGCGTTATATTTTTGTTAATAATCAAGAAAGGAAGAAGTCATAATGAAATGGATGTACCATTTTGACTTGCGTCACATGTTGGTTTTAACCAGTAGAAACGCTAAAGTATTTGAAATCATGGAATTTTTTATCATCGAAATTTGAAACCGACATACATGTGATTAGAGACATTAAACAGTTCTATACGTGAAAACTCGGTTGATCATGTTTATGTAGTGATTTTCCGGCCACCAATAGAAGACCGTAAAATCCCGGTTATAAGTCCCCCACCCCTTTTTTTCGCCCACTGATATCTCGGGGGGGGGGGGGGGGGGGTTATGGCGATGATGACAAGGATTGATAGAGAAAATAAAGGAAGGAAAAAATCGCTTTCTCTTCATCCCACACTCTTTTTCCGGTTATAAACCCATGAAAAAACTGTTACGATTGAGTTTATGCCTATAGCTAGGGTTAATAACCGGCATTTTGAGATGGTCTTTGAGTGGGTATGGGATATAAAGACATACGTAGAGGAATCTTTGGGATTGCGGGCAAGATTTAACGTTAATCTCCACAAATAGAAATTGCGTTTTGGAAAATTGATTTATGGTCCACTAGGCTATGGAAAAGTTATGGATTTTTTTGTGGCTTGTCTGCAGTATTGTTTTTCATTGGTAAATGTATGTTGAATGTTTCAAATCCATGAATTTGGCTTTATTTTTGCGCTATGCGTGGTTTTGAAAATTTAAGTTTAAAGAGCTTTGGAATGGTTTGGAAAAGATTTAGAAATTCTCACATGTAATGCGGAAAACTGAACTCAAATTTATAACAGTTTAGCCGCTAAGCTCAGGATCGGAGAGTGCAACAGAATTGGCAAATTGCAGCGCAGCAATGTCCCACATCGCGCGAGTACTACCGCCGCGAGCAACACTGCACGAAGTATGCAGAACTCCACACTTGCAGACCAGTTGCGCAACAACTTACACGATATCGTTGCCTGTATAAACATCACCTTGAACTAAGTGGAATCACCTATGTTAATGCGGGACGAGGAATTATCGCGGGATGCAAATGTTGAATTATGTTACATGAGTTAAACAAAATGCAGAATCAAGCGGTGCACGTCAATTTAATGTTTTACCTACTGCCTTTTCCCGTAAGTCATTTGATGTTTCTGCTTAGTTTGATCTTTTTCATAACTTTGGCATCAGATGATGTGTTTTGCCAATTCTCCTAACAATTCTGCTAACAGGAACTGTTACTTCATCTTCGCTTAGAGAATTTAGTGCCTTGATTCGAGACCTACTGTTTCAGTCCTAAGTTTATAGCAACATTTGGAGGTTTTGAACGTGATGGCTGCAACTCCGGTTCGTGGGTAGGATATGCAAGCTTTCCTGTGTTTCCAAAGGCGATTTGCATATTTAAACTCTTTTTGGCATACTTCACAAACATTGGCATGGCTTATTATTGTCTTTCGTTATAATTCGTGGGTGGAAATTTAAGGAAATTCAAGTGCAATAACTAATTTGCGACGAAAGTGAAATCTAGAGCATGGTCGTCATAGTAACTTACAGTCTAAAACTCATAAGGAAGTGGATCCAGGTCTCGTTTATTCCATCAATTATACTACTACAATACAATAATCATTTCATCAAAAGCTTTCTTTTATGTCTTAAAATGATAGAGTTGTTTCTAGTGTTAACCCTCCCGACATACGTCCTTAATGTAACTTTACATTAAAAAATTCTATGTTACTTGGACCACAAAAGCTCTCTGGTACTATCAGCAATAAAAAAGAATAAAAACAGCACAAATGAATGAAAGTAAACGAAATCGATATTTCTTTAATACCGTGAGATACTTGAAAAATGGAGTATAGACCCCTTGCAGCACGTCGGAATGCAGCCCAATTTGGAGGGCCAATTTGGAGGGTTTCAATTCTCAGGAGATTGAAATTGTTTTGTTTTGTCCTCCAAATTGAGCTGCTATGACGTCACGTGAAAGGGGTCTATAGAGCTGTTAAAGTTATTACGTATTTCCGGGTCCAACTGCTCACAAAAACTGCTAAAATAAAGCGAAAAATATTTGCAATGATTTAACCTCCATCTAAAACAATTACAACTTTGGACATCCAATCCTGCAGAAGAGTAAAGAAAAAGTAAGAAAAATCTTTATAAAACTGATTTTTGTGTTTTCGTTTTTTCATGCGATTGACGTTAAAAGCTCTTACTAATAAGAACTGTTCGTTTTGACAAATAATCCTTTGCGCGCTTCGAAGCGAGATCACTAGGTTGTTTTCCAAAGCCACATGTCTGTAGCACTGGAGATGTAATCCGCTGACTGATAGAAACTACGTCCATCCCATAATGCAAAGTGACCCGTGTATGAGCTAGATCCTGGTAAATTTAGCCTCATGATTCCTTTTGTACCAATGAAAGACGATCTAAGGCGGCTGTGGATGGCCGGGGGTCCGTACGTCTTGGTTAAGTATCTTGCCAAACCAGTGACTCGAAATATGTATTGATTTCCGTCGCCTCCTTTGACGCTGTCATATCGTTCCTCGATTGGATCCCATTGTGGTTTTGTTATAGAATGACCAGAAACCTTGTTCAGCGCTCTTGACATCCGAACAGCACAAGTGTTATCAATGTAATCAACATTGACCCTCCCACCAATCTCAGCCTTGATCTGATCTGACGTGTATCTACCACCATGGCCAAAATACCCTGGATAGACACTCTTGAGTGCATTGAAGCTCGGCAGAGATCGGGCTGGTTTGGAAAATAAAGTTGAAAAGAACGGTTAGCGAAAGAAGTAAACTAACCGTTTGATTTCTTTTGTTTTGTTTTGTTTTCTTGTTAATAGAAGAAGTGGCTGGAACACACCGGTCTCCCTTGCATGCCGCCAAAGATGCGCGGAAATCGAAAAAGAAATGCCTATACACTATTTTTGTGTTCTCAAAATGATTATTTTACACACTTTTATAATAGGTAAAAAGAGTAAGACCATTTTGAGTTTATCGAGTTTAAGTTCGGGACTGCAAAGTTTGTGATGCTTTAATATCAGATTATTAGGCAATGCTTCCTTATAGTACTTACTAGTAGGTTCCCTTCCGCCTTCTATACTTAGTACATATTGGCATAGATCCCCCTCTTAGCTACTGACTATGATACCTACCTGCATGACTTACAGCACACAATCCGAGCACAAGGAAAAACGTCAGCATCAATACTGCCTTGAAAAGCATCGTCGCACTGAAAGTCAATCAGTATAAACTCTGGTATGAATTATGATATAGCTATCTAATGCACCTATCAACATAGGCCTATCATATTAGTGAGGACAGCGAAAACGGAGGCTCTTGAAAATTAACGCTGACCGGCGTCAATCACGCCGACACGTCTGTTTTTCGCATGCGCATGTGATGACTTAGCCTCCTTTGCAGACGTTCTTAGGGTCGTCACGTCGTCACGCACGTTTCTCTATTGCGTGACGACCCTAAGAGCGTCTGCGTAGGAGGCTAGTGATGACTATGATATTGCATTATTTCCGATCGTGTCTGTATGTGTTTTTGATCGTCTTAGTGTGGCACTAGTGTGGACGCGAATCTTTGTGTTTTTGGGTGACGACTGAAAACCGGACAACAGTATGATCTTTGCTCAAGAGCCCTCCAGAACTGTTAGCTTATTTCATTAACTATTTTCTACTACTTCAGCGAAATTTGCAAACTAGTGGCCATTTTCTCAAAAAAGCAAATAGACTTGAAAAGTGACTAGTTGAATACAAATCAAACGCAAATTAGAACGAAACGCAGCCGCGAGGCTGATGTGGGCCTACAGCTTTAAAAAAAATTCACTTTTGGTACTTCATGGTTCAATCAGTTCTTCAAGTTCTTTATCTTTGGGATTATATCGGCAACAAACTACCGTCAATCAAAAAAATCGTTTTCGTATTTCTGCTCATATTTCCCTTTTCGTAATCTTTTTTTTATCATAGTCTATACAGAATCAGAGTCGTTGGAAGCAGCTTATGAGGCGAAGTGGAAATCGGCCTAAAATGGAGTCGAAGTCAAAAGTGCGTCGGAATCGAAATGAGCCGGAAGGAACTGAAGGTTTCCTTTTTCCTGACTAGTGCTTACGCTTATGACGATAACTTTGAAATGTTCCCTACTCTGCTTCGGCGTTTCGGATTCCAACACAAGTGAAAACTAAGCAGCGTTAAATTGCTCCGAAAGTTTGCATCGAGTTGTAATGAAAATAGTGGTAACAAGTTGAGCATGGTTAAACGTATCATAAAACACTTCGCATACACAAATTGAACCAACTAAAGATTTATCAGTTCGTTTAGTTCACTACATCGCATATAAAGTCTCGTGCTAATGTAAAGTTTAGCTGGAACTACCTTATTATGTGTCACTTGATCTGCTGATTTGGATCCTCATGCAATAAAGAGTGCACTCACTGCAGCTTGTAGCAGGAACTACTAAAGTATATATGCTGACTGGCGGATGCCGATATTTATGTATTGCCTTTGCGGTCATGACAAGTAATCAAAACTTCGTTCGGGCCTTATTTGGTAGTAAACAGGAACCAAGAAAATGCGGAAGTTATTACCTGAAGAACAATATTGACTGTGGACAAAACCTCCCAGCTGTGGCTAAGTAACGGGTCAGTTGTCCAGTTGCTGAAGACGGTGTCAAGGTGAAGAAAATAGGGGCTTAGAGTGCCAAATATTGACAAAATAGCAGCTTTTCGGTGCACTGATCCAAATCCAAGAAATTACTTGGGAGGCAATGAAGCCAGATCAAGAGTGAGTGTGTTGAGAGTGATCGTCTGGGTAAAATGTGTAGTTTGTTAGTGCTTAAATACAAAATAGATTATTATCATCCTCATCCTCATCCTCATCATGATCAAAAGCATCATCAGTATTATTGTGTTATCGCCCTTTAAATATTGACGTTTCATTACGCAGGCAGATGCTGCTCCACTACCAAACAATATTTGCAGAAACTTCATTCAAAATCAAATAGGAATTTGATAAGTTTTGATAAGTCACACCCAACGAACTCGGCTACTCTTGGGCAATCTCTTGGGTTACCTGTGCACTGGATATCGCGGACTCAAAAGGTCTTCCGCTGACACAAAAGCTTGCAGGCTCTGTGTTCTGAAGTAAGATTGTAAAAAATTGTGATACGTACCGAGTAAGTTGTACTGCTTAGTACTGCTTGTAAAACATGTTTCAGATTCCAGGTCCTGGTCAATCACCTAGCAAAGCTAGTATAGAAGAAGAAAAGAAGGCCGCAAAGAAAGCCGTATGGACAACAGTTGAAGTGTTTGTGGCGTATGTAGCTATTCTACGAATTGGTAAGCTGTCTCACAAGTACTGAGTTTAACTTTTAACCACAAATAATTACCCTATGGCCGCACAAAGCTTGTTTGAATCTGAATTAATCAATCTAGTCTTTTGTAGCATTAATAAGACTTCAAGTAAGTATCTTGCAGTAGAAACCTACTTTGGTGTGCTTGTGACGTCATATTTAGAAAGTTGAAGTGGAGCCAATCTTTTCTCACGTGGCAGCCATGTTGGCTGGGACAACAGATTTTTTCAGGGCTAGCCTTATACTCAACCACTTCAGGATAATTTTGGACAGACAGAAACAAAGGCTTTATGGCCTGACACATGCCGGGCACAAAACACATTGAAATCAGCACCGTTCATTTAACTTTTCCATTTTAATTCCAAAATTCTTGAAACTCGGCCATAAATCACAAGTCAATGTTCCTTATTACAACTGACATGTTAATGACAAAGCCTTATGTCACATGAAGTATCACTATTAAGTGCTACCCTTGTGAAACAAGAACAATTTATTTATTCATTTTATTATTAATTGCTTATTAATAATTATGTGATTTCTATTTTTTTTCCAGCACCATATGTTTATGATATGATAGCATAAGGAACAACTGATTGGTGTGTGGTGAATGGTGATGTGCTGTGCTCCCTAAGATGGTATAATATTTGCAAGGGTACTTTACGATGAGTGTATATACATGGATATATCTATTGTTTATCAGCAAACTCTATGATGTTTTCATGGCTTGTGGATTGAACTTTTCTCTACTGTTCTTTACCTGCTTTTGACTCCATTCTGACAAACATTTTTAAATGATGGAAAATAATCTTGGTTTAATATAATAATTCTCTTGAATAAACTGTGTAAACATCGTATTCTTCTATATTCTGGATATTAATCAGGCTTAAATTTGTACAATACAAGAAATAACTTCATTAAAAAGTAATGATACTAAGCATCAGTTCTAATTAATTCTAAAGCATATCTAAATAGAACTAACTTCTGAAACATTTTATGATAGTGTTTATTTGTTTTACACATTTCCATATAAATTCTAACTAAAGTTCACTTATGAGAGTAAGTGAAATTTAGCGAAAAAAATTCACTTAGTAACGTTAATGGCCAAAAATGTCCTTGTTTTACTTATGAGGGTATGGCACTGTAATAATAATTGAATGATTATAACATGCAAATTAACATATGTACAGGGTGTATATGATCAAATGCAGGTATAAACACCAATGACTAACAAATCTTTGGGCTTCATTCCATGATTGAATAGGAATTCAGAAGTTTTTTGTTTTTTTTGCATAACCTGCTGGTTGATATTCCTGACCTTGTACATGGCTGCTGTGAGAATAGCCTTACAATGTGTATAGGGGAGGGGGAAGGAGAAAGACAGAAATCATTAATACACTAGTCACAGAGAGCTGTACTTGTATCTAGGTGCTTGGTAGAACAGCTTTTAATATTTTTTTACCTCTTGAAAGAGGGGTTGCTACAAAAGTTACTCAAACTGGTAATGATAAATTAGAACACACTATATATTAAACTTAAAACTTTTAACAAGATACTGTAACATGGCATCAATGCAGATGTATATTAGAGATACACTCCATTACCTTAACCCCAAACAATAATTATTGTTTCGAGTCATAGCATTTGGATCAGTTTCTATACATTTACTGTATTGTTGACCCAAATGCCTCGACTTAAAACAATTGTTTGGAGGCAATGGAGTGTAACTCTGATATCTGCTATAAACTTTCACTAAGCTTGTGAGTTACTGCTATTTTCATAACCATGAGAACTCTGTAGTTGTGAGTTGTCTGTAGGAATTTGGTTTTCACTGCCGCCAGTCAAAAATATATTGACTGATTATTTTTGATCGATGGAAATGAAAAACCAAATTTCAGCGTAAAACTCACAACTACAGCATTTGCATGTTTATGCAAGTATGCAATTTCATTACTTGTGCACTTGTTTTCCCACTACATCACTATGGGAAAAAATCTCTCTGCCATTTCTTCTTGCAGATGGAAATAAGGGGGTAGGGAAAAACCATGCCCATGCAATGGAAAATTAAAATACCCATATCCACCTGCCACTCTTCCTCAAAGGTGTGGCTTGGGTAAATATTTTCACTAACTTATAGATTGACATATAATGTTTACAAACATGCATTGCCATTGTGTTTTTAAGGTGCTAACCATTTTTTTTGGCTTCGTCACTTTGCTTTATTGGATTATCCAATAGATTTGTAGTTGGCAATTTAAATAACAATCAACCAAGACAAATTTTGTCATCCTATGTCAACCTGTAAAACAAGGTCCAATTTTAAAGTAATATGCATCATTTCTTTAAATCATTGATTGTAATTTAACCTTTTTGGGTGCTCTAGGCTTTGAGATATTCATAATGGTTGCCGCCTTACAGTGAGTACTGAATAATGCATATATACTTATTTCAATAAAGTTAGTTAGTCACCATAAACCTATAAAGTTGAGGTCGCTAAGGATCATGGGAAATATTTCACATTGAACAATTAAAGAGTTTTGATACAAACTGCAGTTTGAGGATGCTGATAGGAGGTGAAACTTTAACTGGTAAGATCTCAAGTCAATCAATAGTTATTGAGCAGTTGATTCATATAAAATGTATCTTCCCATAATCCTTGCCAGCCTCAGCTTTGTAGCTTTTCAGGTGACTAACTTTATTGAAAGAAGTATAAGGTTAATAAGCAGCGATAACCATGCCATGTATTAATGATTGGTAAAGCACATTCGTGAGATTTATACCAATGTCATAACCAAATCTTTCTTGAAAATGCTATTTTCATATTTTAAGTATATTATTTTAAGTATTAATATTATTAATTTTATATATTTAAAAATATATATATACCAAGTATTTGAAGCTTGGCCATCATGTAGGGTAATGAATTCATTTAAGGCTGGCACACACTAGGAGTCAAGTTACTGCAACATGACGCAGGGACAATACCCCCTGTGTGTACACATGATGCAACAATTAACACCACTTTCACTCATTTTGTCACTGCAACAGTCGCATGAATTCAAACCAGTATGAATTTATGTGGCATGTTGCAGCAACATACCTAATTCTGTCGCAGGGACAAGATTTTTCACAGAAATTCCACAGTACACATGAGGGGAATTGTCGCATGGACGTGTTGCGTCGTGTTGCAGCAACTTGATGCCTAGTGTATGCCAGCCTTTATTGTCAAGGTGATTGGCACCTGACTCTTTGATGCAAAGGGCCTATTGATTGACATCTTAATCCTAGATATATCAATTATAACAATGCTGTATCAACTACGTCAAGTTCAACCAGGGGCGGATGCAGGAGGAGGGTTTCATGAGGTTTACATCCTCCCTATAAGGATTTTGATTAGCTGGCTGACAGTGAGAGAATGACGGGAATAACTAGAATTAGGCTTTTTTCTTTTGCTTTCATTGCCATCATACAACCTGGTGTTGAAAAAAATCCTGTATCTGCTCCTGTTGAACCTGGTATTCTCTTCTAACAGAATCTTACTATAAATTTTCATTGCTGTAAGCACCACAGAAAACATTTCAAAAGCAGCTACATGCATATAAAGTCGGACTATTACCTAACCATGTTTCAAAATACACATTCAATTTGCTATTAATTGAATGTGAAGAAAAAAACATTTTAGCTCTTTTTTTCATAAACTAAATCAGCTTCTGTTCAATCATTTAGGGATTAGGTTATAAATGTACATATGTGCCTAATTTATAGGATTGTTTTTGGCATAAGCAGAATGTCTCTGCGTTAAGGTATCTGTAAAGCATCAGCTAAAGGCATTCCTCAAAAGTTCTTGGCCTAACAAGACACTTATCAACTAAAGGATCCAACCGATCCATCACATCCATCTCACTTCCTTTATCATGCATTCAAACATTGTAACGATCGATCCATGCATGGTTTATGTTTCCTCTGACTGTAAGAATGCAACCTTTGCTTCATCATCATATTCAGTCCTGAAGAAAGAACAATATTAATTTTATTAGTAACGTCAAAAGTGTATTGTTAAAAGGACTTTTTTTATGGAAAACAACAGTTTAGGCCAATTTCCCATGTTTCCTCCAATTTTTTTTACAGTGCTTATTCATAATTCTGCGACCTAACCAACTCCAGAATTAGTCTTGCACTTTGGCTTCCATCAATCAAATTTATGACAAGCCGAGTTCATTCCAATTGAGTGATAAAGGAATCCCACGACTTGACAGCCATTTTCACATGAAGATGACTGTTGTTAAGTCCTGGGAATTCATTTAATGTTTGCCAGGAAGTTTAATTGACGGAAACCCAAACGACAGACATCTCAGACAAGTCAGTCTAGATGCAGAATTATGAAAAGCACTGCAAAAAGACACTAGAATCAGCTGATTTCTTTTGATTGTCATTGGACATTAAACATTAATCATACAACTAAGGTATATGACAAAATAGATGTACTCACTCCTTGTGAAAGGACATAGAGACATGCTTTTTCCTGAATCCACTAGCTTTCTTTGCAAGACAGTATACAGTACAGGTTATGAGAATAGTCAGAAAAGCTGACATACCAACAACCAGTCCAATCCAATGCTGCTCTGCCAATTTTCCTGAGAGAGGAAAGGCAAACATTCACCAAAAAGTATCATATATGTTACAAATTATAGTTTCAACCATGTGAAGATTTATTAAAATGCCAAGCTTTCAGACAAAGCCTCCATTATCAGGGCAAGTGAAAAATGTATGACACGTGTGAGATAAGTTGGTAACAAGCAGTAACTATGGTGATAAATGGCACAAGGTCATGCTCGGGAGAGCTTGAGGAAAGTTGAAATAAGAAATTACAGTCAAGTCATATTTCATTTTTCACTTGCCCTGATGATGGATGCTTTGTCCAAAAGCTTGGCGTTTTAATAAATCTTTACGTGGTTGAAACTATAATTTTTAATATGGATATACCCACGTTCATTGGTATTCTTAATCTAAATAAATGTTGTTTTCTAAATTACAGAAAGTAAAGTGTAATACGTACTATAATATATACCAGTCCTGCAGAGTTTTAATTCTACATGTTAAATATAGTAACTCTTAAAAAATGTTTTATTATTTCTAGACCAAATGCAAGTATAGCCAATCCCCCAGCCCCTGTGAGTGCTACAGCCGTGGGTAAAATTATTCACCACTTTGCATACATCTATCGGTTCACTGGTCAAAACCCAAAGCACTCAAGCGAGGCCTTGAAGTAGTTTCAAAGGGTTATTTAAATTTTACCCTTACAACCTCAACTGAATATTTTGTGAAAGTACAGGTAGATGCTGAGTTCCCCAGTTGCTGCTTCAAATGGAATCCCTGCAGTCAATGAGCTACCTCACCTGCTAATGTTACAAAGTTCCTTCCATCCTTCTCTCTCTTTGAAGAATAGAAACTAACATTGGAAGCTTTGCAAAATACATCAACAATCCCTTTTTTTATGTTTGGTAATTCCTTTTTCCATTTATTGCTTGGGTTGTCATTACCATGGGAGCCAAAAATAAACATGGATCCTTTCTAAAATGGGAAAAAAATAATTCAAAAATATATATATATATATATGGAAACAATAATATAAGACAGACAAAAATGTTTAGAATAATTAATTGTTAGTGAAGTCACTTAACCCTTGAAATAAAAATTGCTTGTTAAAGTGTAATAGTCAAATAGACACAAAAGAAAACAATGGGATTTTGGTCTACTAAAGTGTATTAGTCTAATATCTATTTCAGGGATTTAGTGACTTCACTCTAAGTAGAAAAGCATGAAAAATAAGAGGGGTTGGTAGCTAAGAAGGATATATACATTCTGGAGCCATTGTAAGCCCCTCCTCTACCCAATGATTATAACAACCATTCAGTTACAGGGACCGCGGAGCGTAATTTTGATTGGGGGGGCTAACGACCACCAAATACTGGAATACCTAGGGGGTTTGGGGGCATGCTCCCATTATTGGGGGGGGGGCTATAGCCCCCCAGCCCCCCCTGCTCCGCTGTCCCTGAGTTATACAACACAGGTCTCAAAGGGGAGGCATGGTAAAGGTCTGGAAGTTCGTATTCCCTAACTAAAATCTAACCTTGATTATGACATCCTCTTTGTCTTTGGTATCCCATTTCCGCCATACAATTGCTGTGAGCGTTTTGTTCTTGTGCATTGTTTTTATCAGGTTTTTTGGTAAATGGTAATTTTGTTTCTTGTCCCTTTGGAGGGTTCCATTGTGAAAGGTGTTGCAATCCTTGAAGAATAAGATATAGAATTAATTGAAAATTGATTTTAGCCTAACTTGAAGTTATATTCCAAGACAAGGGGGACTGAAAAGAAATGGGAGGATGAGATGTGTCCAATTGTGTCCCCCTCCCCACACACCACCATCCTCTCATGTTGGTAATGAACAGAGAGTGCCTAAGGCTGATTCAACTATTGAAATTAATTTATCATATTGCAAAGATCACTGGGTAACTCTTTGAATTTAACCTCTAGAAGTTGTATATTATTATACTCCTTATCGCAGCTACAGTGTATACAGACCAAAATTTGTCGTGAATATTTAATATTCATTATTAAATTCAAGCAGCCGATAATATCTCGTATTATACTTTTTTTACAAAATAGGTTCTTACTGTAACACTCCAGGTATGTGTCTTATTTATTCCACTGTTTACTATTTGCCTCCAGACAACGAAAGCATCTGCTCTGGTTTCTGTAACCTCTCTGGGTGCTTTGCCTGCTTTCTGTGGTTCAAAGCCAATAAGAAACCATCCGGTTTCGTGGATAGTAGCCTTGACCTTGAATTGTATAGTCTTTTTCACCGTATTTATCGTCCAACTGATATCAAGGTTTTCATCGAGTTTCAAGAAAGGGTTTGGATTCAGCTTGTGATCACGACAAGTACAAAGAGAAACCAGCAAAAATGCTGCAAGCGTCCACAATATGGTAGATTCCATGTTGCAATATAGATTGTTTAAATTCTTTCCAAGACTACGACGAATACAGCAAAATGTAAAGAAGAATTGAAACTCAGCTCTTTCTGGATTCACGAAATTAAAGAAGATTTAAGGAACAGTACAAGGTGTCCAGTATATCTCTCTATGGTCGTATTCTTCGTGGGTATGATTTCTCGGGTTCTATATTGAGGTTATAATCCACTTTAGTGGTTTTTCTCTAAGAGGTGAAATTAAAAAAACGCTAAAACTTGGCTTCTTTTCTGTTCTATATGCTCCTGCCCTCTCCACAGCTCGAAGTTAAGAAAGATGTACGTATCTCTTTTATGCAAATTATCAATTAATCGCTTCAGTAAAATTGAATATTTTATTCAAATGATTGACGATTTTCTTAATTTCAGCTCCCGTCGAATCATGATCAGCTGAGCGCTAACATCAATATTAAAAAAGCAATATTTTAATGAACACTTAAATTTATGGGTTATTTTTCGTTTCTTTATTACCGGAAGATTTAAATAGGTATCTGAGTTTATAAAGATATTATTACAATTATTCAAAATATTAGTGTAATAGTTTTTGTAATGTTTTTTTCTATTGGTCAAAATTCTCACTCGTTCCTAGTCTCTCTCATTGGATCAGGTGCCTTGGTCAGGTCAGGTCAGGTACATCGCAAGGCGTCTACGCCGGTGATAAACCAAAAAAACAAGGCAAAAAATGTAAATTTTTCTCATACTTCCGGGTGCATATTCTGGTCAAGAAGTATCTATCGTTGCTTTAGAAGCTAGAAGTTCAAAATGAGTGACATGGAAGGAGAAGAAGACAAGAATGACGTGGTGTACTCGAGCGGTGAAGAAGGTGGCCAAACGGTCATGTCGGAACGGGTATCCAATTTGGCCAACAGTATCTACGGGGAATTTGAAAGAATGATACAGAAATACGACCAAGATGTAGTATCTGGTCTCATGCCTTTGATGGTGTCTGTCTTGGAACAACTGGACAGTGCTTATAGCGACAATAATGAGCAACTCTTGGAGCTAGAAATGTTGAGCGACGACAACGAGCAGCTTATCACTCAGTACGAGAGAGAGAAACAGTTGCGAAAGCTAGCGGAAAAGGTATTACATTCTACCGATTTTTAACTCAATCTTTGAATTTATTTAATCCTGGTAGTTTTATAACACCGAAGGATGTTTCTGACTTAAGAAAATACTTTTAATTTATCTGTAAAACCATCATATTTTCGATACAAAACTGTCAAAAATTCTACACACTCGCCATACCTTCGGACCTCTTTCAAAATCTCACTGAAAATAAATTTTAAAGCGAAATATTTCAAAGAAAGGCGTCAGCCAATTATTCGTCCGGTGTGGGAGGATCTTCATATAAGCAAAAATCGTAGGTGTTGGCTAGCAAACTCGTGTTTTTCTATCTACCTTCATTCATCGTTTCTAATGCTTTCAATATCCGGTGATGTTTGACGAATGGTGTTTAGAAAATCATTGTAGTTCACTGCACGAGTCTACCAGACAATAAGCATATCACCAAATCAAGGAAGCGATCCGTATTCAGGCGATCCTGGATGGTTAATAAACCAATATATCCAGAAAATGAGCTAGAATGTCGAAGAATTGAAATTTTATGTTATAGTTTGTTTACATGGCTTTATAATAAACCGTGTATCGCTATTCCAGTAGGTGTCTAGTAAGAACACGGACAAAAGACAGTTGATAGGCCACGCGATGTGTACCGAATATCACTCGTGGTGTCTCAACATGTGTCTTTAAGAATCAAACAGGGGTAACATTAATGTATTTCTAGGATCCAGCATCTCGGTGTCGTAACATGTTATTGTGTACCCTAAAACAATCAGCTTCTAATCTCAGACTGTTTACAATGGTCAGCTATTCATTATTCGATAATCCACTTTTCCCTTACATTACCCTGCATATATACTTTTACATCAATTTTGTATTTTTATTAAGATTATACTCTCTTTGTTTCATCTTTAAAATTGCACTGTAACTTTCTTAATTTACGATTTCTCATATGAATCCTTTATTTGCATTCCAGTCATAATCCATTTTTATCACAGCTATTGTTTCTTTTGTGTCGTAATGAATTGAGCCAGAAATAATAATCAGTTTCATAGAAATTTCAACTGTTAGGTGGCTCAATCAGCTAGTTTTAATTTCAAAGCTTTTGCATTTAGAATAGACGTATCAGTTTATCAGAATATATGCACAAAAAAATCCATAAATTGTAACAGTCTGTAACTTGGATTTGTAGTCATGGTTATGTAAGACCAGCAAAAGCATATTGAATAATTAATATATACTGATAAAATGTCTGGTTTAATAATATTTCTGAAAGATTTTGAAGCAGTCGAGAGAAGGGGGAGGGGGTAAAAAAAGGTTAAAACCATTGCAATTCCTATTTTTAAATTTTTCGTTTACCATGTAAATACATCAGTACTGTGTCCTTAGATAAACAGTTGGTTTGAGCAGGGAACTGCATTTATTAGTGTAAATGAATTTTCCTTTAAAATAAACCTCTACTGTCTAGGTGTTTCCATGGTGATATTAGGTAGGACAATAATAAATGAATATAACTTATTACCTTGGAATAAGTTATATTTAGATGCTATACCACAGCTCATAAGAAATAAATAAACTTTATGAAAAACATGCTTCTTCAGCGTTATATTTTTAATTTGCAGGCTTTTGGACCATCACCAGGAGAAAATATTTAAATTATTATATCCACTAGGTAATTGGTGTAGATGTTTGGAATTAAATGAAATTAGGTTGAAGAAGCAATTATGTTTTTCATTATAATAGAAACTGCCTACAAATCTCTGCTAGATTTAAATATACTCTTTACATAGTTGATGTCAAACTTCTAAAATGCAGTTTGAATCTAAAACTTGTGGCTAAAATCAAGAGTAAATCTCAAAGTTCAGGCAATAATATTTTTCATAACTGAATGGAAGATCCCATTGATGGAATACTGTAAGATAAACTTAGAGTGAATGACTTTTATCCTCGCACACAAATCCTCAGGGAATTGAGTTGGAATCAACATATAAATCCACTGACTACTATGAGATCAAGTAAATGATTTGTGCTTACAAAACTACAAAATCCCTGTCTTGATGTTATTAGTTATAAATAAAAAAATAATAATAATAAATGTGATTTAGCAGTGGCAACTCTACAGAATAGTTATTTTATATCCACTGAAATTCCAATTGGAATTATATATTATGACGTATATGTATAGTCTAGCTATAACAATATCATTCTCATATTATGTTTTGTGTTTGCAGAGATATTTAGAAATTGAAGACCAAATTGAAGCTGAGAAGAGGAACACAGAAAATGATATTGAACTTCTGACTCATGATAACAAAGGCCTTGAAAATAGAGTGAAAAGTTATCAAGATCATGGTATGTAACCTTCCTTGAAATATGGTTATCAATAGACATATTTAGCTTGGGTGGATTGTTGTCCCATTTCAGACCACATGTCATTCTCTTGAGAATAAGATTCTTTTTTGAGGTATATCCATATTTATGCACAACCATTTAACAAAGAAATGATACTCTAGGGAATGACACATGGTCTGAAATGGGACAACAAAATGCTGTTCAAAGCTAAAAGGGTCTATTAATCAAAGTTAACAGGGAGAGAGTGGTAGTCAGTGCAGTTATGATGAGATGATAACTAGCGGTAAGCTAGTGTGGGCTGCGTCGGTGTTTCTAAGGAAACAGTATGGATAAAAAGTTAAATTTTACACCCTAAAAAATAAGAGAGATCACTTACTGACGTTTCGGATGCTAGTCCTTCGTCGGAGTAGGGACGAAGGACTAGCGTCCGAAACGTCAGTAAGTGATCTCTCTTGTTTTTTACGGTGTAAAATTTAACTTTTTATCCAAAGTGCAGTTATGAGTCACATCATCACGCGCATGCTCATTTTTGCTTTGCCCTTGTGGTTGCTTGAGGTATTTGTTGTTTGCCAACTTTGCTTGGTTTGCTAGATTGCCTGTAATTGCTCCTGCAGTTTTTGCTCCCTTTTTCCCACCCTCCCTTATTTGGTCTTCAGGTAAGTATCTTTCAGGGGAGGGAGCATGGTATAATTGCCATGGAAACCTCCTTTTTTTAAATTTGTTTTAATGTATTGTAAATATAATTCCAGTTGAAAGACTTGAAGAAAGAATATCTGAAATGAAACGTCAGTATGATATTCTCCACGCAAGACATACTGAGGTACACTATTTACAACTAATAAACCATTCAACTTTTGAGTTAACAACAAGGATTCTTATGATTGTAGTTCTTGACTCCAAGTAAATATATATAGAGGCAGCAGAAGTGTTGGGGGTGGGTACAGGGCTGAAAATGATGACCAGTTAACAGTCCAATATGTCTGGTCAGAATAGACCATTTTTGAGATATGCGAACGCTTTCAAAAATATTGCAGGCGCAGACATGATCTCTGCTTCTGCGATATTTTTGAAAGCGCTCATGCATCTCAAAAATGGTCTTTTGGCACTTGTCCAGCTATGAACATCTCTTAACTTCTTGACCAGTCAGGTTGACTGGTCGCATGTTGATCAGTCTGATGTGGCCAGTCATCATGTCTGGTCATTGAGCAGACATTATTTTAATCCCTGAGGTAACAGGAACTAACCAAGACCCCCAACTTTAAGCCTTGTATTATAATCTCTCTATACAATTTAGGTCCAATATGGCTTGATTTTATCATATGGTATTCATACTTAGTATAAATACAAAGGTGATTATACAAAATCGCGCGCTCTGATTGGTTTTCTATCTCGGATTATCAGCCGATAATCACCTTTTCGGACAAAATGGCTGTCAGCGTGACCGTCGCGCTTTTAAAAAATAAAATATTTTCACTTTCAATGTTGTTTCCTTCTTTCTTTTTTGAAATAATCACCTTTTTATTTATACTAAAACAATTATTCACCTCAAGCTCAGTGGTTATCGATGAATATTTACCTCGCAGCTCGAAGACTCGCCGCTCGGTAAATATTCATCGATAATCACTTCGCCTTCGGCGAATAACTGCTAAATAATCCACTCTTAAATACCTATACAGTGATCAATATTAGAATGATGTTTTTTTATTATCAGATGGTCCACCATTATATGGAGAGGATTGAAAAGGCAGAGAGGAGATCAGCATCAGGGGAAACACCACAAAAGCCAAACATCAGGTGTGTGCATGTTAACTACTTTAGATAGAACATCCAGGACCTTTATACAATCTCTATAATTTTCTTAAAGTCTTATGGCCATTCCTTTCCCTCTTTCCCCTCCCTCTTCCCCTTCCCCTCTCCCCAGGCCCCCGCTCTGGCCTCCGCTTCGAAGGCCTGATATTCAGGCTATGGGCAATTGTAATGAAATTTTCTTAAGAGTCTTTTGAAATCATAGTTATCTTCACATATTACACTTGGAAGATTTCTTTAAAAAAATTTATTCTGTGGATTCAAGGCAACTCAATAGGATGGGGCATAGCATTGGGCTACCTGTGTTCCAGCTAACATTCTTTTAAAAAAGTCACCCATAGGAGGAGTGAAAGGAAGACAGGGGCTTCCCTACACTTCCCCTAAATCCTCCCCTAGATTCTTTGTTGACTATGAAACTATGCACAACTACAACTTGTTAGCTCACAAAGTAAAAATTATATCAAAATATGCAATTTTCTCTCTCATAATATAGACCTAGAACATCATCTGGTAATGCTGTGAGGTCTCCATTGGGTGCCTCTGCTGATTCAATGCAAGAACTAGACTCAGCTGGTACTAGCCCACCATCCATACCAAAAAGTCCAGATGTTGAGATGATATCAGCCTTTGAAAAATCTGGAGAGAGCAATGATGTATCACTCAGAGATGAGTCTCTTGCCGAAAGCTTAAAAAGTATGTATAAACTCTTTCTTACTAGATTGTGAAATATTATTAAGTAAATATCATATTATTAGTTTTTCAAGTGTTTTCCCCAGCAAATATATTTTAGATCAAAACCACAACGTTTTTGCTCAGAAGGAACCATAGTTACTGCTGTAATGTCCCGCAAGTTCGAGGCATTTTTCGGACAGAGTCAATAGCATGCATGATATTGCCCGAGAATACCTCTTTTTCATGTCTGCACCTGCGATATTTTTGAAAGCGCTCGCACATGTCCAAAATGGTCTATTTGCTGCAATATCTAAAAATTCAAAATTTGGACCACCGATATATTATCCTATGTTGTTTTAGTTTTTACTGTACTATATTATGATTCAAATACAAAATATGATCCTTGCAAATATTGAGTTCCCCTGGAAATAGTTTATAATGTTAGTTGTTTGTGGGGCAAAATCCATTGGGAATCTGAGGCTACTTTGTTTGGTTTTCTATTGTCTGAACTGGAACCATGAATATTGAAGAAATTTCTTATCATTTTTAGGTGATGAATCCATTCAGAATGTTTCCAATGGACTGGCAACAAAGGGAACACCTGAAGCTGGCACCCAACAACCCAGAAGTGACAACAAAGCAGATGGTAGTAGCAGCACGTGCAGCATCTCCGATGTGGATAACTTACCGATCATGAATGCTGCAGATGCTGCTAACATGCTGACACCAACATCAAGCACGCCTAACTTTAGCAAAGAAGCCCTGGAAGTTATGCAAACAACGCCTGAACTTGGAAATAACAACCCCAATGAGGTTATACGGCGTGAGAAAGGTGGAAGCTCAGCTTACCGTCCAATCTCTCTAGACTTGGAAAACCTCCCTGAGGGTGTTACTGCCAGCTCAATTTTTGCAGAGATAGCAAGTCATGAACCAGATATGATAGGAGAGATGGATACAGGTGCTGATATCACAGCTATGGGCAAAGAATTAGAAAGTGTTATGAATGAAAATAAGGAACTGGTTGCTAACAAGTGAGTACCTTTCTTTTTCTTCAACTTTCCATTTACTGTATGTGCTATACTCCAGTTATAGGTGTGAAACAGGTAGCTCAGTGTTCTTGTTTTTTCTTGGATCATCTGCTGCTGTTGGACTTCCTGAAATTTGATCTGTGTTTGTTTTCCTTTTAGAAACAAGTTATCGATGCAGAAAAATGATCTTCTGAAAAGAGTCGAAGAGTTATCAAAGTATGTAAAAGACTTAGTGTTAATGAATTTCCTAGAACACTTTAAGAGTTAAAGAAATTAAGAACAAATAAAAGTCCTTAAATTTCTAGCATTTTAACCCCTTATATATTGGTGAATAAATGTCTAGACGACAAAGCATCATGCTAGCAAATACTACGGCACTTAAAAGGTGGGCCCCAAGGCTATTGGAAAATAGAGCTAGGTCACTAGTTTTCAATGAATAAAAATCAGAATTTCTGAATAGAAAAATAAGTGGTGTGCTCTTGCAGTTTAAAAAAAAACAGATTTTTGATTAATGCATTTTTAATATTAATTGTCATCAGTGAAAAGGAAGTAATAAAAGATGAGTTGGATTCAATTAAAGACTTAAAGAAAAGAATGCTTTCAAGACTCTCTGAAAGTGAACAAGAATTAAAAAGGTAATGATATGAATTTATGATATTATGAATTTCCCTCCCCCTCTTTCAAGTATTATTTTATATTATTTTATTACATAGTTTTTCGTTGGCTTAAAGGGTTGGCTTAAAGGGATTAATACCCGCTAGTATTTAAGCAGGGTCATAGCAAGCCTTGAAAAATTGGGGAACATAAAGTCACTTTGCAACATGTGATGACAAAAAAAATTTAATTAAATAAATGATGTCTAGATATTTATATTTATTGTTTGGCTTTATTTTTTCGTGGGAAACAGGGGTGCATGCCCCCCCCCCCCCCCCCTACCCCCAGTGCTACGGCCCTGTTAAGTCATACCATTACAGCACTTTATACCCCATTCCCACTCTTTCCCTTAGTACCCCTCTCCCCCCCCCCCCCCAACACACCTAACCACACAGCTTTTGCTGTCCCTTGAATAAATGCCAGTATCTGAAATAAAAAAGGTATATTGTTTATGCTTCCTCTTCTATCTTCTACACAGAACAAAGCATGAAGCAGAAAAGACCAGTGTTGCTTTGAAAGAGGTAGGAATGTTCATTTATTCATTCATTTCTATATCCATTTGATTACACATGTATTTTTTTGTTTTTGACATATAACCTATTCGGCATATTTTCCTCATGATACATGTATCAATTATAATTGCAGGCAAGTGTTTCAGCAGCTCACAGAAAGCGATTCACAAGGGTAGAGATGGCTAGAGTATTAATGGAAAGAAACCAATATAAAGAAAGGTTGATGGAACTACAAGAAGCAGTGAGATGGACAGAGATGATCAGGTCAGCGTCTAGCTTTAATCTATAATTTAAAAAAAAATTAAGATGTATGGCCAATTAAATCTTTTCCAAGAAAAATTTCCTGTGCCATCTGTATATCTCGTTCTTTTGGAGATTTTAAAGAAATACTATAACCAGAGATGGATTGAGAATCTTGTTCATGGAGTGGTACATGGCACAAAGTCAGCCCAGGGAGGGGTACAATCCTCAGAATCAAAGAAAGAAAACATTATTTCATATTGGTTTTCTTCAAAATAGGGGGACAAAATTGCTTCGAGCAGGGAGGTGGTGCGCATTCCCTCCACTCCCCTGGATCCGCCCCTGATAGCAATATTTTATTTAATATTTTAATATCATTATCTTCAGAGCCTCCAAGGAAAGGAATCTGGAGATGCAGCAAAAAAGAAAGTCCTCCATCTGGAAGTTGTAAGTCTGACTAAAATCTTAAGTGTTCAGTTTTACTGAAAGAAATTAATTTTATCTTTTCCATTAGTACTGAAATGAAGAAGTAGAAATGTGCAGATGTGTTGTATGCAGTTCTAAAGCACATGGGGATTGACAAAACATGAACAAAAGTGTTAGGAGAACCAACACGTGTAGTGGAGTGCTTCTCAACACTTCTAGAGTGTTTTGCCAAGTGCTTTATGACTGAGCACAGCACAGCAAGTTTTTTATTTCTTCTATAAAATACAAACTAAAAAGCCATTATTTTGTATAGGAATTACTCAATTGAAAGTGCGTGTTGTGCTGTGTGCTCTTATAAAGCACATGCGCCCCAACCAATCAGAACATTAGATTTATAACAGTTATTTTATGAGACATAATATATCAATATTACTTGTTCTCAGCTTCAGTAATCTCTTTGGCCCAACACCAAAGAGACCTAATCCTTCTGCAGTTAGTATCCGATATAACTCTGCTGGAGAAGCAACACCTCCAATGCAACGCCGCCACAATTCCTTAGGCTCACTGAATACTGGCTCAGGCTCATCTAACATATCTGGTGGTTTTGGCAGTGAAAAGTAAGCTTTTTACTTATTGACATTATTAATCTTTAAAACGTTTTTACCAAAGGTTTTTATAATGACTTAAATAATTAAACTTTTTAAAAGGTATACTATTTTTTATACCAGTTTTGACAGGCAAAGAGTGAATGAAAGGAGAGAACGTTACAAACAAGTGCGGGCATATCTTAACACAGGTATATAATAAACAGTTTGTTCCACTTTACACAATACTGGTCCAAATTATGGGACACAACATGGAAACAATGGCATCAAAAGTATTCCTTGGATTTAGTCTCAATGAATTCAAAATATTGTGCAATATCGGTCTGACAGGGGGATGCAACCCTTGTGATCAAAGAAAAGAAAACATTTTGTATTGGTTGTCTTAAAAGTAGGGGCACAAATTCGAATCAGGGGGGTGCGTACCCCTGCACCCCTCCTACAGATGCACCTCAGATCCCTTTACTCTGGGGAATTAAATTTATCATGTAACATTTAAAGATCATATTGTTCCTACCATCCAACATGGCTGCTGATGTTTTGACTTGGTTTTGTATTTGTAATGGTAGATCTGACAGAGGGAAGGATGCAGGCATATGGATGGAGTTTACCTGCTAAATACTCCACTGAGGTGGCTGAAGGAGGCAAGAGTCTTGTGTCAGTACCGGTACCAGTCTACTGTAGACCACTGAACCTTAATGATCCAGGGATGAAAGTAAGTATTTGGTTTTATGTGGAAATAAGAAAATAATATTAGTTGTTTATTATATGAAGAATAGAGCACCCTTCAATAATTATGTGGGGTAGACTTTCAATAAGTCTGCTGCCCTTGCTCATTCACTATGCTCAACAAATTCTCATGCTCGAATAATAAACTCCTCAGGAGACTAGAAAGGTCAACTTGGGGCAAGTCTATATGTGGAAGGAAGAGGGACTTAGATTGTATTTGATATTTAACAAATAAAACAGCTTTTTCCGTGCTCCATTAGTAATAAAGCACCCAGGAAGTGACGTAAGCACTTGAGTGCTTTCAGTACTTCCTAAGTGCTTTATATTACTAAACAGTCATTTTGACCAGTTATGTTGAGCTAGAAATGGTGTTATGACCAAGCTAAAAGTAATTTGGCCAGCCATCATGACCAGTGACTGACTTGCCATTATTTCAAGCCCTGCTACAAGATTGTGATTGACGATAGGTCAATCACCCTAAAGCTTGGGGTTTTATAGTAATAAAATCAACGTAGGAGAGACAAAACTATACTCAAAATCAATGAAACCTATGTACAACACTGTATTGAAGATCAGAAGAGTTGAATATAAATCACACCTACTACTTAAGGTGGCTGTCTACTATTTAAAAAAAATGAAAAAGTTTTTAAATCACAATTTTTTAAACTCAAACTTAATGCTGATTTCAAATCTGGAAAGAAAAAAGGGGTTTCCTGAGGTTGTTTTGGAGATATTCACGATTAAACACAAGCATATCAACAACTTTTTGAAGAAAAAGAAGTGAAAACCAACTCTCTACGAAAAAAAATTATAAATTAACCGGTAATCAAGCTTTTGATGATATTTTTTCAAGACACTAAATTATAATATATCGTTTTATAAATATAAGTCAAAAGATTTGGAAAATATTGAGAAATAGAGTCGAAATTAAATTTTTTATTCGTCTTGCGTATTTTGTCTAAATCGAGTGCAAACGATAAACTTACCACTTTTTCTATAATTAAAGCCCATGTCATTTTTTTCAAACTTTGTCAAAAGTTTCTTTTTAATGTACTTTTCCCTGTGAAAAAATTGAGGGTTTTGCCCTGTTGAAGTTCAAAACGTATCTGGTTTGAAGGTTATTTGTGCATGCACACATAGTGGAGTCAGGTTGCCTGCTTCATGGTGCCATTGTGATTGCATAGAAGCGTGCGCAGTAGCTTAATTTTTCTATAGTAGGCAGCCACCTTAAGGCACTTTGTAAACCCTGAGTAAAGTATGAGAAGCAATGGTATGATAGCAACACACATTTTGATTGACAGATATGGTGTGCTGCTGGAGTAGACCTATCAGGCGGAGTGACCCAAGATGGAGGTGCTGCTGTAGGTGCAAGTGTTTTCTATGCCGAGCCCCCTAAAGAAGGTGATGATCAGGAAGCCAAGGAAGCCAAGGAAACCAAGGAAACCAAGCCATCAATGGTGTGGATTGGTAGTAGTACTCACTCCTGTAGTAAGGTCACTATTATTGATGCTAACTACCCACAGAACATACTGGATTGCTTCGTGGTTTGTACGTCACATTTACTGTGTATCACTGCAGTACCTGGTGCCAAACCCAGTGATTATGACTTGCAGGCTTCTAGTGAGAGCAGTATTAATACTGGTAAGTTAGAAGGAAATACAATGCAAAGTTTTTACTGTCAGTGATAGCAATGACGTTGTGATGATGATTTTGTAGTTGTTATTGAATCATAATGGAGGATAAAAATTATCTAAATCATATTAAAAATGATCTTAGATAAGTGAAAAAGTTTGGTCATGATGCTATGATGATTACTATGATGACTCAATAGTCCCCTTCAAAGTTCCCAGTGCTGTCTTGAAAATTAGCCATGCCTTTGCATCAAAGTGAGACATGAGGTGACATTGCAATGATAGAGACCTGTGAATAATTATTATTGTCCAAAGTGTTAATTAAAAAAAGGTCTGTATAATTGTAAGGTCATCTCTGATGACTCACTTCAATGCAAAGGTACAAATTCCTTTCAAGATGGCACAGGGAACTGTGAAGGGGGTTATTGGTATTTATTGACCATGGTTCATCATGGTATTGATGCACTGTTTGTTTGAATGCACTAGATCCCAGAGGAAGTCAGTCAACCATTGGTGCCAGCAAAGAATCTGTCCTTTCAGCTGAAAGTGGAGACTTTTCTGATCCTCTTGGTGAGTTACTTCTGTTTAATTTAATTTGTTCCATTTGCACCATTCAAATCAACTTTGTACTGATGTCTTATATTAACAACAATTGCCTTATAGATGAGCTGCTTTAAGAGTCATACTCTGTAAGAGTCAAACATAGGCCAGCCAGTCAACCTCACGGATTTTGCTCAAAATTGGTATATAAACTTGTTTTGGGGCAATTTCTAAATTGACATACCAGTGGAGATATCGGCTTCTAGAATCACCTCATATTTGAGAGCTGTTTATACTACCTATACATATGGAGGTAGTTTGCTAAGCTGTTTAAGTAATTGTCAGGTTTTACTATGTGCGATCAAAGTATGTGAATAGAGGTTCATTTTGATACCAAAATATTTTACAAAATATAAATGCTTATATTTTTTGGAGTGCTACCAAAGCAGTACTCGAACAGCATTGTAGCTAGTCATCTACGGCCCCTAAAACTGACCCTCCCCCCCAACTTTTTCCGTTAATTTTTTTTTTGACAAAATATTATCGATTTCGTATTTAGGACCCCAAAACAAGTTTATATACCAATTTTGAGCAAAATCCGTGAGGTTGACTGGCCGGATGTTTCTAAATTTGCTTGATCCTTACAGACTATGACTCTTAACAACCTTAAAAGTTATTAATTTAATAACAATTACGTTGTTGCTAAACAATGAAGCTCATAATCTTATTCAATACTCTTGTTGTGCTCTACTAAATAAGCTGTGGTACATAACCTAATGAGGCTTATATTATATGATTTCTTAATTGATTTTATAACAGGTGCTAAGATGCCCTCCAAGACAGATATGACAGATGAGACAAGCAGTCAAGCATCAGAAACACCAACCATAACTGATGTATCAGCTGGAGAAAATGATCAATCTGAACCCAAGCTTGATGATAATGGAGTAGCAAAGATGAGTAGTGTGTTGCCGACCATGTGGTTTGGAGCCCAGTCTGGCAGGTACACCATAAAATTATACAATAATGAACTGATTCTTAAGATACTACTAAAATACTGAATCATATACTCAGTGTTAGCCTCAAGAATTCAGCATTAAAAAAATTCACAAATACCAATGGTAAAGTAAAGAATGCACATCTCCCACCATGAGGAGAGTCTCTTTGGCAAAAGATCTTTTTTATAAAAAGGAATGCACATGTTGTATGGTTGTAACATTTGGTATTAATTTTATTAATTTTATTAATAAATAATTTTGTATTATTTGATTGATTTTAGTGTCTATGTCCATTCTGCTATCTCCAACTGGAGAACCTGTATTCATTCAATACGACTCAAGGATTCAGTGCTCAGTATTGTGTAAGTATCAAATGTGTGTTGAAAAGAAAGCAAAAAAGTGTTAGCTTTAATATTGGAACTACAAAAAGGATTCTGGTAGTAGTGGTATCAAGAAGTACTATAGGTACTATAAGTGATCAGATACCTCATCAAGATGATGTTTGATCATGATTGTTTTTATTTCTGTAGACATGTCAAAGGTCGTGTGTTGGTAGCATTGGCAGATGGAACAGTAGCTATATTCCATAGAGCTTCAGGTAATAATGATACTAGATCCGTTCTAACATATCAGCTATGTCATGCTTAGCAATCTTAGAGCACTGATTTCGGAAATGAGCTTTGACAATCTGCAAGAAGCATATTGCTACCTGTTGCAAGGATAAAAATATCTATTTTTTTTTATATTACCTTTGCGAAACTTGACTTTGCAAAAGCAAACTACGCATGCCCCCTTCGTTTTTTTGCATATGTATATATATATACATATACAAACACATAAGGTGTTTGATATTACATTTATTGGTTTAGATGGACAGTGGAACTTCAATAATTATCACCTACTGGACCTTGGCCGTCCTCATCATTCTATTCGCTGTATGACTATGGTACATGACAAAGTGTGGTGTGGGTACAGGAACAAGATACAAGTCATCCATCCTAGGACCATGAGAGTTGAGGTAAGAATAATGGGGTACCTTATACGATAACCATGTACCAGCTAGAGTAAGGTGTGGTGTGGGTACAGGACCATGAGAGTTGAGGTAAGAATAATGGGGTACCTTATACGATAACCATGTACCAGCTAGAGTAAGGTGTGGTGTGGGTACAGGACCATGAGAGTTGAGGTAAGAATAATGGGGTACCTTATACGATAACCATGTACCAGCTAGAGTAAGGTGTGGTGTGGGTACAGGACCATGAGAGTTGAGGTAAGAATAATGGGGTACCTTATACGATAACCATGTACCAGCTAGAGTAAGGTGTGGTGTGGGTACAGGACCATGAGAGTTGAGGTAAGAATAATGGGGTACCTTATACGATAACCATGTACCAGCTAGAGTAAGGTGTGGTGTGGGTACAGGACCATGAGAGTTGAGGTAAGAATAATGGGGTACCTTATACGATAACCATGTACCAGCTAGAGTAAGGTGTGGTGTGGGTACAGGACCATGAGAGTTGAGGTAAGGATAATGGGTACTTTATACAATAACCATGTACCTCTTACAAAAGTTAAGTATGGTATGGTGTATAAGCAAGTAATTTCTCATTACCTTGTATCTCTGTGTCCAGAAAACCTTTGATGCTCATCCTCGTCGTGAGAGTCAAGTTCGTCAGTTGGCTTGGATTGGTGATGGTGTGTGGGTGTCTATTAGACTGGACAGCACCTTACGACTGTACAATGCCCATACCTATCATCATCTGCAAGACATTGATATAGAACCTTATGTCAGTAAAATGTTAGGTAAGAGAATTTTAATGAACAATAATAATTTTATTTCTATCTTCTGCATTTTTTAAAATTAAAATTCCTCCATTTTCTTTCAAACAGGTACAAGTAAACTAGGATTCTCGTTCGTACGAATAACATCCTTGCTTCTGACCAACGATCGTCTGTGGGTAGGAACTGGAAATGGCGTCATCTTATCTGTTCCACTTGTAGCCGCACGACCTGCAAGAGATGATGGAGATCAAGCTGCCATCACGAGCAGTTCTGGTACAGGTGGACCAGGAGGACCTGTCAGGGTGTACAGCAATGAAGGTGTTGATGGTGAACCAACACCATCAGGAACTGGTAGCTTCATGCCTTATTGCTCTATGGTAGGTCCACATGCAAACTGTTTTGCTGTTGCTGTTGGTGGTGTTGTTGGTGCTGCTGTTAGTGGTGCTGCTGTTGGTGGTGGTGTTGTTGCTGACGTTGGTATTGTTGTTGGTGCTGCTGTTGGTGTTGCTGCTGCTGTTGGTGGTGTTGTTGGTGGTGCTGCTGTTGGTGGTGGTGTTGTTGCTGACATTGGTATTGTTGGTGCTGCTGTTGGTGGTGTTGTTGGTGGTGTTGTTGGTGGTGCTGCTGTTGGTGGTACACTGACCTGAACATTGAACATCTCATTGAACAAACCCAGTATAGATTAAGAGACCATATGTATTCATGTTATTGTACCATGTTCCAGGTCAATGCCCAGCTCTCCTTCCATGGACACCGGGACTCGGTCAAGTTCTTTGTTGCAGTCCAAGGCTCCATGAAGCGTGCGACAAGTTCCTCTGTTTCCACCCAAACTCAAACCGGAAGTAAACCAGGAAGTCCCTCTCAGTCCCAGACCCCAAGCCCTGAGAAAAAGATGATTGACATGACGTTAGTTCTAAGTGGAGGGGAAGGTTATGTAGACTTCCGGTTAGGCGATGGGGAGGAAGCCGCCATGGAAGACCAAGCAGGAGATTTGATATCAGTGACAATCAAAGGCCAATCAACCAATGAACGCAGTCATATCATGGTCTGGCAAGTTGCATAATAAGGTACCAATCAGTAAATACATTGGTGGATCCCAGGAAAAGTAAGAACATCAAGAATAACTCAGTCTGTTTAATCCTGACGGGATATGCCAGAGAAAAAAGGGTGGTACGGCTCTCAAAATAATTGAATTAAATTATAATAAAAATGTGTGAAAAATATTGTTAAGATGGCAACAAATATTGATTTAATCCATAATAGTGCATGTTCACTAAAACTAAAAAATGGTGTTGTGTTACCTTGGCAGCAGGCCTTCTTCGGTTACAATCACATAGCTCTAGAGCCGTCCTTTTCTTGGGTGCTGTCTATTATCAAGTTGCCTTTATTCTCATCATTGTGTCGATAAACTATTTATGTATGTAGGAGAGAACAAGAATAATAACATTATTGGTTCTCTTATATACTAAAGTTAAATAACCAGGAACTGATCTTAGTATAAAATGTCAGTTGTTTTGGCTGTTGTCTTCTGCCATCTCTACTCAAATCCTCTTCTGAGGGTTAGAGACAGTTTACTTCTAGTTTCTGTTATCAGAATTGTTTTACAGAAATGACTTAGGCTGCCCATCTTGGGTAGCTTGCTCAGATTGTAGCCATTAAGATTACATGTAAAATCAGATCAAACAAAACGGAAAGGATTTTATGCTAATAGATTTGACCATTCAAAACAACGACTATGCATAAACGTGTATTGATAGTATTGCTTATGGACAGAGATATCTCTTCAGTTTTAGTTAACCATTGTGAAAATTAATTTACCTGACATTAGGCCGAGTTTACTGGTGACCTAGTCCAAAGGTCGCTACATCTTTTCATGAAAGGCCTGGTTCCTGTTAGCCATCTCTGCAGGCGTCTCTTTGCTCTTTCTTTTCTGTTCCTTTGGTGGGCTGCTTGTGGTGAGAGGGTGGGATGTGACCACAGGGATCCCAAGCACATAAAAAAAGGAAGAAAAGGAAAATAAGAGAGAAGCCTGTGCAGGAGTTTGTGGAAAAATAGTTAGTTTGTCTCTGTCCCTTGTATATAGGAAAAAAAATATGAGAAAAAAATATATTTTTGTTTGCCAAATATTCTTCTTTTAGAGATTGTGTCGCTATAAAAATGCTTGTTTTACTGTGATATTGAATTTGAAAAATAGTATTTTAAGACAAGACTTTCCTTAAAAGATTCTTAACTTTTTTGGGCAAAACTATTTGAATTGATTTTAGGAGAGCTATTTCTTTGCCCTCATCATTTTTTTCCTTTTCCCTTTGTGTCTTTATGTTGATAATTCTCAACTATTCTAAATGTCCTAGTTCAAGAATCCTACATTTGTGATTAGCATAAATAATAGATAGCATGGAATGATAAAAGAAAATACAAGGAAGACATTTTCAGGTTAGTTTAGTTCGCTAAACACAAGGAGGAAGTTCTGGGATCTTTTTTGGGATGTGATTAATTTATCGTCTTTATCCAAGTAGAGTTCTAGTTGTATGGGTATTGGAAGATTGTATGAACACATCTACAAAAATTGACGTTTAAAGTAATGAATAAAGATAGAAAAAGACTAGAAATAACATATTGATTAGTATACTACTGAAAAAGATGGTGGATGTGGTGCATTAATGCAATGCACATCACTATGCAGATAGTGAGAAGCCATTTCAGTGAATTGCATGTTGTGGTGACTGTGTATGAAGCCAAAGGAAGCCATTTCAGTGCTGTGACATGTTATACCATAAATGTCTTGCTTCAGTTACAAGGGGATTTAATGCCATAATATGTTGTGCCTTGTTTTCATGTGTACATAGCTTTAGGAATCCGTTTCAGTGGTGTTGAATGTTGTAATGTATCTGCCTTGTGCATGCACAGGGGAAGGGATTTCAGTGCTGTTGCATGTTGTAACATATTTGCCTGGTGCATAAGGGAAGCCATTTCAGTGTCGTTGTGTGCTGTAATGTATTTGCCTGGTGCACAAGGGAAGGGATTTCAGTGCTGTTTCATGTTGTAACATATTTGCCTGGTGCATAAGGGAAGCCATTTCAGTGTCGTTGTGTGCTGTAATGTATTTGCCTGGTGCACGAGGGAAGCCATTTCAGTGCTGTTGTGTGCTTTAATGTATTTGCCTGGTGCACAAGGGAAGCCATTTCAGTGCCACAGTAGCTGTACACCAATATGACCAAAAAATCCAACTATGACTGAAAAGCCCTCCATTTACTAACACAGTTAAAAGTCCATCTTTCTTTTCCCACCCAATCTTTTTCAGTATGATAGCTTCAGATACAATACTATGATATTAGCATATAATAGGATATCAAATAACGTGTCCTGAGTATTTAAATTATTTTTGTAAGGTCTTCCAAGACCACCAGCAAGTTTTATGAACATTAATCAAATGTATTTTAACTTTAGAAAATAATTTAAAGAAGCCAAAAAAAAATAGTCCCCTTCACAGTTCCCTGCGCCATCTTGAAAGGTAGCTGTGCCTTTGCATAGAAGTGAGATGAACGGTGAGCTTGCACTTTTTGGCTTCTTTTTGCTGCATGCTTTAATTTTCTAATAAAGTGGTCAAACTACTGCTTAAATTTTTTTTATATTGAATTGTTTTGCATCATTTCTTGTGACTCAAATATCATACTTTGTGGAAACACAATTACACTCTAAGCCCAAAGTAGTATGGAAGGGACTTTTTTCAATAACAAACTCATCTCATTTAATAAGATGGCAGTTAAACGGGTTTCCCCACCCCCCCAAATCAGGTGAATGGAATCATCTTTGTTAGCTTATGTTCCTTAGACCTCGTTTCCATTCATTTGTTTTAACTAATTTCAGGCTTAGAGAGCAAGTGTGTATGCCCAACCTGATAAATGAGTCGTCAGGTGATCACTCCCTCTGCCATATTGAACTGCAAATATATTCGTATCTTTAAAATTATTGCATTGCATCAATGTCTGGATAGCTTTCCAAACAACACTCTGACTTGTGATTTTATGGTATGAAATGATCAGGGTGGGGAATCATCATGTGATGTGTAGAGTATAGTGGTAAGAAATCACATGATCTGTTGCGTCATCACATAATTTCATTCTTATCTTCAACAGACATTATAGATGAATGTTATATGTGCTGTTAAGTCAGTATTAGTTTGCTTGAACCTATATCAGCATTTGACTCTATTCTCACTCACTCTAGTTCAGGATTTGTTCTTCAATAACCCATGATATAGACTCCTTGCATGTGACATCAAAACCACTTAATTTCGAGGACCGAACAAAAAAAATTCAATCTTGAGAGACTTTGAAACCTATTGTTTTGTCCTCCAAATTGAACTGCATTCCCAAATGTTGCAAGGGGTGAATAGTGAGTGAACGATAGCATGTACTGATAAGGGAAGCAATGCCTATATTTATATTGAGTGAATAGTGTCTTTTCCAGTGTAACTGCAGGTCTAAATATTTCTTCCTTTCTGTAAATGTCAAAGTATTAATGAAATAAATGACAAACTGAATAGTGCTAACTAGTGGTCTGTTATCCCTAACTCTAACACACAATAGCTGAGTGTTATTCCAATCTTCTAATTTCCTAATCCTAGACCCCCACCTTTTCCCCTTTACTTTCCATACTAGCAACCACACCCACGCACCACTTTAAAACATAATACCAAAGCATTCATATACATAGGGTACTTTCCTTATATGCCTTTAATTTCTGACACCCGATGACCTTTCTTATATAACGATACCTTGGTCATATGACATTAAAAATATGAATATCCATTTTAGGGAGGGAACTTTCAGAAAACCTCAGCAAATAGAACGGGACAGCTTATATGTCATGCAAATACGTTCGAGGAACGCCTGGTCAATTTCATCAATTTTACACCATCGGATTAAGCTCAAAATTGAGCATTTTGAGTTGGTGTGAAATTCATGAAATTGACCAGGCGTTCCTCGCCCTTTATGAATAGGCTTTTTGAATGAAAATGTTCGGTGTTTTTTAAGACACTTGAAAATTGCCATAAATCCACCCAAACGATAGGCTATAGTCCACGGGAAGTGCCCCCATATCATTAAAAATAGAAAAAAGCAATTTTCTGGAGGAAAAGAATCGAGAAACTAGCAGAAACTAGTTCGAAGAACGCCTGGTCAATTTCATCAATTTTACACCATCGGATTAAGCTTAAAATTGAGCATTTTGAGTTGGTGTGAAATTCATGAAATTGACCAGGCGTTCCTCGCCCTTTATGAATAGACTTTTTGAATGAACATTTTCGGGGTTTTTTCAGACACTTGAAAATTGCCATAAATCCACCCAAGCCATGGGCTATAGTCCACGGGAAGTGCCCCCATATCATTAAAAATAGAAAAAAGCCATTTTCTGGAGGAAAAGAATCGAGAAACTAGCAGAAACTAGTACGAGGAACGCCTGGTCAATTTCATCAATTTTACACCACCGGATTAAGCTCAAAATTGAGCATTTTGAGTTGGTGTGAAATTCATGAAATTGACCAGGCGTTCCTCGCCCTTTATGAATAGGCTTTTTGAATGAAAATTTTCGGGGTTTTTTCAGACACTTGAAAATTGCCATAAATCCACCCAAACCATGGGCTATAGTCCACGGGAAGTGCCCCCATATCATTAAAAATAGAAAAAAGCCATTTTCTGGAGGAAAACAATCGAGAAACTAGCAGAAACTAGTTCGAGGAACGCCTGGTCAATTTCATCAATTTTACACCACCGGATTAAGCTCAAAATTGAGCATTTTGAGTTGGTGTGAAATTCATGAAATTGACCAGGCGTTCCTCGCCCTTTATGAATAGACTTTTTCAATAAAAATTTTCGGTGTTTTTTCAGACACTTGAAAATTGCCATAAATCCACCCAAACCATGGGCTATAGTCCACGGGAAGTGCCCCCATATCATTAAAAATAGAAAAAAGCCATTTTCTGGAGGAAAAGAATCGAGAAACTAGCAGAAACTAGTTCGAGGAACGCCTGGTCAATTTCATCAATTTTACACCATCGGATTAAGCTCAAAATTGAGCATTTTGAGTTGGTGTGAAATTCATGAAATTGACCAGGCGTTCCTCGCCCTTTATGAATAGGCTTTTTCAATAAAAATTTTCGGGGTTTTTTCAGACACTTGAAAATTGCCATAAATCCACCCAAACCATGGGCTATAGTCCACGGGAAGTGCCCCCATATCATTAAAAATAGAAAAAAGCCATTTTCTGGAGGAAAAGAATCGAGAAACTAGCAGAAACTACTTCGAGGAACGCCTGGTCAATTTCATCAATTTTACACCACCGGATTAAGCTCAAAATTGAGCATTTTGAGTTGGTGTGAAATTCATGAAATTGACCAGACGTTCCTCGCCCTTTATGAATAGGCTTTTTGAATGAAAATTTTCGGGGTTTTTTAAGACACTTGAAAATTGCCATAAATCCACCCAAGCCATGGGCTATAGTCCACGGGAAGTGCCCCCATATCATTAAAAATAGAAAAAAGCCATTTTCTGGAGGAAAAGAATCGAGAAACTAGCAGAAACTAGTACGAGGAACGCCTGGTCAATTTCATCAATTTTACACCACCGGATTAAGTTCAAAATTGAGCATTTTGAGTTGGTGTGAAATTCATGAAATTGACCAGGCGTTCTTCGCCCTTTATGAATAGGCTTTTTCAATAAAAATTTTCGGTGTTTTTTCAGACACTTGAAAATTGCCATAAATCCACCCAAACCATGGGCTATAGTCCACGGGAAGTGCCCCCATATCATTAAAAATAGAAAAAAGCCATTTTCTGGAGGAAAAGAATCGAGAAACTAGCAGAAACTAGTTCGAAGAACGCCTGGTCAATTTCATCAATTTTACACCATCGGATTAAGCTTAAAATTGAGCATTTTGAGTTGGTGTGAAATTCATGAAATTGACCAGGCGTTCCTCGCCCTTTATGAATAGACTTTTTGAATGAACATTTTCGGGGTTTTTTCAGACACTTGAAAATTGCCATAAATCCACCCAAGCCATGGGCTATAGTCCACGGGAAGTGCCCCCATATCATTAAAAATAGAAAAAAGCCATTTTCTGGAGGAAAAGAATCGAGAAACTAGCAGAAACTAGTACGAGGAACGCCTGGTCAATTTCATCAATTTTACACCACCGGATTAAGTTCAAAATTGAGCATTTTGAGTTGGTGTGAAATTCATGAAATTGACCAGGCGTTCCTCGCCCTTTATGAATAGACTTTTTCAATAAAAATTTTCGGTGTTTTTTCAGACACTTGAAAATTGCCATAAATCCACCCAAACCATGGGCTATAGTCCACGGGAAGTGCCCCCATATCATTAAAAATAGAAAAAAGCCATTTTCTGGAGGAAAAGAATCGAGAAACTAGCAGAAACTAGTTCGAGGAACGCCTGGTCAATTTCATCAATTTTACACCATCGGATTAAGCTTAAAATTGAGCATTTTGAGTTGGTGTGAAATTCATGAAATTGACCAGGCGTTCCTCGCCCTTTATGAATAGACTTTTTGAATGAACATTTTCGGGTTTTTTTCAGACACTTGAAAATTGCCATAAATCCACCCAAGCCATGGGCTATAGTCCACGGGAAGTGCCCCCATATCATTAAAAATAGAAAAAAGCCATTTTCTGGAGGAAAAGAATCGAGAAACTAGCAGAAACTAGTACGAGGAACGCCTGGTCAATTTCATCAATTTTACACCACCGGATTAAGCTCAAAATTGAGCATTTTGAGTTGGTGTGAAATTCATGAAATTGACCAGGCGTTCCTCGCCCTTTATGAATAGGCTTTTTCAATAAAAATTTTCGGTGTTTTTTCAGACACTTGAAAATTGCCATAAATCCACCCAAACCATGGGCTATAGTCCACGGGAAGTGCCCCCATATCATTAAAAATAGAAAAAAGCCATTTTCTGGAGGAAAAGAATCGAGAAACTAGCAGAAACTAGTTCGAAGAACGCCTGGTCAATTTCATCAATTTTACACCATCGGATTAAGCTTAAAATTGAGCATTTTGAGTTGGTGTGAAATTCATGAAATTGACCAGGCGTTCCTCGCCCTTTATGAATAGACTTTTTGAATGAACATTTTCGGGTTTTTTTCAGACACTTGAAAATTGCCATAAATCCACCCAAGCCATGGGCTATAGTCCACGGGAAGTGCCCCCATATCATTAAAAATAGAAAAAAGCCATTTTCTGGAGGAAAAGAATCGAGAAACTAGCAGAAACTAGTACGAGGAACGCCTGGTCAATTTCATCAATTTTACACCACCGGATTAAGCTCAAAATTGAGCATTTTGAGTTGGTGTGAAATTCATGAAATTGACCAGGCGTTCCTCGCCCTTTATGAATAGGCTTTTTCAATAAAAATTTTCGGTGTTTTTTCAGACACTTGAAAATTGCCATAAATCCACCCAAACCATGGGCTATAGTCCACGGGAAGTGCCCCCATATCATTAAAAATAGAAAAAAGCCATTTTCTGGAGGAAAAGAATCGAGAAACTAGCAGAAACTAGTTCGAAGAACGCCTGGTCAATTTCATCAATTTTACACCATCGGATTAAGCTTAAAATTGAGCATTTTGAGTTGGTGTGAAATTCATGAAATTGACCAGGCGTTCCTCGCCCTTTATGAATAGACTTTTTGAATGAACATTTTCGGGTTTTTTTCAGACACTTGAAAATTGCCATAAATCCACCCAAGCCATGGGCTATAGTCCACGGGAAGTGCCCCCATATCATTAAAAATAGAAAAAAGCCATTTTCTGGAGGAAAAGAATCGAGAAACTAGCAGAAACTAGTACGAGGAACGCCTGGTCAATTTCATCAATTTTACACCACCGGATTAAGCTCAAAATTGAGCATTTTGAGTTGGTGTGAAATTCATGAAATTGACCAGGCGTTCCTCGCCCTTTATGAATAGGCTTTTTCAATAAAAATTTTCGGTGTTTTTTCAGACACTTGAAAATTGCCATAAATCCACCCAAACCATGGGCTATAGTCCACGGGAAGTGCCCCCATATCATTAAAAATAGAAAAAAGCCATTTTCTGGAGGAAAAGAATCGAGAAACTAGCAGAAACTAGTTCGAAGAACGCCTGGTCAATTTCATCAATTTTACACCATCGGATTAAGCTTAAAATTGAGCATTTTGAGTTGGTGTGAAATTCATGAAATTGACCAGGCGTTCCTCGCCCTTTATGAATAGACTTTTTGAATGAACATTTTCGGGGTTTTTTCAGACACTTGAAAATTGCCATAAATCCACCCAAGCCATGGGCTATAGTCCACGGGAAGTGCCCCCATATCATTAAAAATAGAAAAAAGCCATTTTCTGGAGGAAAAGAATCGAGAAACTAGCAGAAACTAGTACGAGGAACGCCTGGTCAATTTCATCAATTTTACACCACCGGATTAAGTTCAAAATTGAGCATTTTGAGTTGGTGTGAAATTCATGAAATTGACCAGGCGTTCCTCGCCCTTTATGAATAGGCTTTTTCAATAAAAATTTTCGGTGTTTTTTCAGACACTTGAAAATTGCCATAAATCCACCCAAACCATGGGCTATAGTCCACGGGAAGTGCCCCCATATCATTAAAAATAGAAAAAAGCCATTTTCTGGAGGAAAAGAATCGAGAAACTAGCAGAAACTAGTTCGAGGAACGCCTGGTCAATTTCATCAATTTTACACCATCGGATTAAGCTTAAAATTGAGCATTTTGAGTTGGTGTGAAATTCATGAAATTGACCAGGCGTTCCTCGCCCTTTATGAATAGACTTTTTGAATGAACATTTTCGGGGTTTTTTCAGACACTTGAAAATTGCCATAAATCCACCCAAGCCATGGGCTATAGTCCACGGGAAGTGCCCCCATATCATTAAAAATAGAAAAAAGCCATTTTCTGGAGGAAAAGAATCGAGAAACTAGCAGAAACTAGTACGAGGAACGCCTGGTCAATTTCATCAATTTTACACCACCGGATTAAGCTCAAAATTGAGCATTTTGAGTTGGTGTGAAATTCATGAAATTGACCAGGCGTTCCTCGCCCTTTATGAATAGGCTTTTTGAATGAAAATTTTCGGGGTTTTTTCAGACACTTGAAAATTGCCATAAATCCACCCAAACCATGGGCTATAGTCCACGGGAAGTGCCCCCATATCATTAAAAATAGAAAAAAGCAATTTTCTGGAGGAAAAGAATCGAGAAACTAGCAGAAACTAGTTCGAGGAACGCCTGGTCAATTTCATCAATTTTACACCACCGGATTAAGCTCAAAATTGAGCATTCTGAGTTGGTGTGAAATTCATGAAATTGACCAGGCGTTCCTCGCCCTTTATGAATAGACTTTTTCAATAAAAATTTTCGGGGTTTTTTCAGACACTTGAAAATTGCCATAAATCCACCCAAACCATGGGCTATAGTCCACGGGAAGTGCCCCCATATCATTAAAAATAGAAAAAAGCCATTTTCTGGAGGAAAACAATCGAGAAACTAGCAGAAACTAGTTCGAGGAACGCCTGGTCAATTTCATCAATTTTACACCACCGGATTAAGCTCAAAATTGAGCATTTTGAGTTGGTGTGAAATTCATGAAATTGACCAGACGTTCCTCGCCCTTTATGAATAGGCTTTTTCAATAAAAAATTTCGGTGATTTTTAAGACACTTGAAAATTGCCATAAATCCACCCAAACCATGGGCTATAGTCCACGGAAATTGCATGCCAACATGAAGGGATTAAGCACAGAATTTATCGCATGGAGTTGATGTGTAATCAATGATATTGACCACTCGTAGTACCTTGGTTTTATGTTATCACTTTCTGGCCTGCAATGAGGAAGGATATTAGTATACAAGGGTGCCTCGGTTATGTGGCTTCACTTTCTGACCCCCAATAACTAAGCATTAGTATACAAGGGTACCTTGGTTATATGGCTTCACTTTCTGACCCCCAATAACTAAGCATTAGTATACAAGGGTACCTTGGTTATATGGCTTCACTTTCTGACCCCCAATAACTAAGCATTAGTATACAAGGGTACCTTGGTTATATGGCATCACGTTGTGAACCGGCCCAATAACTAACCACTTTTTACACCTTTCTTCTTCCAATCCATTTTGTGTATATTTTCCAAATTGCATGGGTTTTGCCCAAAAGGCATAGGCACATGGTTTTGATATACAGATTTTCGTGTTTTTCATGCCTTTCCCAAAATGATATATATTTCATAAAATGATGTTGCAAAATGGAACATTTTTGACAAAAATACATGGACTACACGAATGTTTCATTCGAAGCAGTGTTATTACCTACTCGGTTACGCCTTGCGTTCACACGACATCGATTGAATCATATGATTGAATATGTAATGAAACTGTGATGTTTTGAAAACGCTGTCTGAGATTAATACTTAATACCGTTCTCGTGTGAACGCTTCGTAACCGTATGATTTTCCACCATATTTCATGCTCATGAAACCGCGCCCCTTTAGGCTAAATATTCCTTCAGACGGACAGTTGTCTGACGCAACATCCGGTTTCAACTTTAATGGTCTTGCATGTAGACTTGCTGTTTCCAGATGCTTGCATTGTTGTTCTCTGTCGTAAAGATTTTTCGGTTTTGATGTCATTGACCATGACTGGTGTGGTCAGGTAACGATGGTAACGGAAGACGCTGGCTATACAATGACATGAATGTGCTGGAGATGAATATAACACAATACGAATTCTTTTGCGGGAAATAATTGATGCGCTTAGTGTCCATCTTGATTCTTTGCCATTCACCATGGTCGCATCCCCTTTCTGAAAAAAATTGACTTGTTGAAAAAGAAATTATTTATTAAAGTTGTTAGAATTTGTTGGAGTAATTCTTATTAAAGAATGCGCGCGCGGGTTGACTTGAGATACAACTACGTACTCGTGTGGAAACGGAGAGCCACTCAAGGCCGATTTACACGATACAACTTTTGCTTACAACTGTCGCATGCTATCTGCTTACGTCACGCTTATACAACACGAATTGCGTCGTGTAAGTCAACCCTACAACTTGCTTTAACTTTCTTCTTGTCGTACACAACAGTTTTAGGTTGATTTAAGCGTGGCGTAAGCAGATTGCATGCGACAGTTGTAAGCTAAAGTAGTACGTGTAAATCGGCCTTAATAAAAATATTTCGGTTGTATCCAACTCCATAATCTGTATATTAACATGATCAATTGAAAAGTGCGGTTTGATATCAAAGTTCGATTCTAAACAAGAACAGGAAAGTCCACTTATTCCGTCTCGCCATAATCAAAGCATTCCTAATGATTCGTCTTTACTAAATAACGTGTAGACTCTAAACCTGGCTTCCTTACGGAAGAACCACTTCAAGTGTCTCGCCAATTACAAGGTAGCTTCCTTGAATGACTTTTTAACTGATATAGTCTTTGGAGATCCATGCACTCGTATAACCGGAATGTCAACAAGAAAGGTTAACATTTGTTCCGCGTGAAATAGAAAATAGCGTGACTATTGAATCTTTACACCTCCCTAAGTTGGTTCAAGAAGTCAGCCGAAACTTAAGTAGATCAAGTCAGACGAGATATATATTGCACTTCTTATCAGTAGTCTTCCTCTTGTTTTTTACTCGCGGGTAACTTCCTCGATCCCTTATATTTACCCGATAATCTCTGCAGTCGGTCAAGGAATATATATTTGAATCTAGTTCTATTCTGTTTGTCAAGAGAACTGAAAAACTGTAGAAGCATGAAGATGGACATAAACGATAGCATGAGAATGGAACACATTCCCTAACCAACAATTCTTTCTTTCCGGTTCTCTTTCAGAGAGCAAACAAGAGACTTTTTTTTTTAAAAAGGACGTCTCTACATCTAAATATCATAATTATGACGTGACAGTGTACAATGTCATCGCGTAACATTAGTACAGAATGGCAATGGCAGGGATATCAAATCACACAGAAACAAAACATCACGTGTGGGATTTTCTGGAGGAAGGGTGGATGTTGGGAACTATTTCTGCCGGCGTCAGTACACCAACGCTACCTTAAAAATGTATAAAACTTTACCTTCTTTATTCAGTACCTATAACAAAGGGTAATTTATCTCATTATTAACCATTTAGCAATAGGATGTGGTGTATGTTTACTGCTATTTTTATGGTTATTCAAAAATTTACCGTGAAATAAAGATCGCTTCTGGGTTACCCTAGACCAATTTAGCAGTAGATTTATTTTTCATTCTCTTTCCTTCTCTGTACTTAATTAATGGCGAGTTTTTTGAAACTTAGAGGCTGAAATATCATTTTTGTTTAATTCTGATATAGAAAATGCTGGAAGTTTTCCAAAGAAATTTGTACAACTTTTTTTCGTATAATGAGGTATTAGGTTCGCGTCCTGACAAAGAATTGGATTTGAGCCAACCAAGTACAGTGCACTAGTGCACTTGACACCATAATACATTGTGTTATGAATACCGAAAACACGACATTTTATATTGTACATTGAGGTTTTACGAGGTCACTTTGTATAAACACTTAATAGCAGATGAATTGAGGTGAATCTTGAAACTATTTTCACGCATTTTTCTTTCATATTATGCATGTCCTTTGGAACCCTAAGCTCCTGCAACGGATGCGATATTTTTACGTGTATCTCTGACGTCTTCACGGAAGGAAATGCGGAAAAAACTCTAAAAACACTACTCAATATTATGTTTGGGATAATCCATTACCTTGTTTCATCTTTCATATCACTGCCCTGTAGTTCAGGGGGGTCATGTCATTGATTGTTAGGAGAGTCCAACTGCGCTTCAGCAACCTATTTCGGTTCAATGATCATACCATAGAAGAATTTCGTTTCTCGCCCGCTAAATTAAAAAGTTCAATATTTTCTTGAAATAAAGATTTTTTACTCTAAAAGCAAGGTTAATCTTGATACGATAGCTCAGTCTGTGCATTATACGGTTAAATTTACCACCCATTTCAATATCTGTACCTGTTTTTCAACTTCACAGGTTTTCAACTCTGGAATTTTCCAAAGAGGTAACTGATGCTTTCCATCCCCCACGCGCCTTTGTACGTATCCTAAGACCCCCCTCTCTCCTCCCCCCTGCATCTTACTCTTGTACAAATAATCCGTAAAAACAATGCCTATTTAAAGGACATTCGTGGTACCGCTGAGTCTCTGTTTGACAGCTTGTTAGGGGAAATAATACTGGGCCAAAGCCAGGACTATTAACCTCAGCTTATAAAAGACCCGAGTTATAGTGAACATCAGTAGATACACATTGCTACATCTAGTGTTTGCGAAAGATTCTATCCTGAAAACGCAAAAAAATAGAAGACACAATGAAGACTTCTTTGGTCATCGCAGTTTTCTCTATCACTCTAGTGTCCTTTGGTAGGTATAAATTTAGTTTATATTCTTTCTTTTGTTTTTGAAAAATCTTTTAAGGAGTTTGAACAAATTTTTGAGAGGCAGGTAACTGATCCGTAATCGGAGCTATGGTTGATCAGTAAAACAAAAATACCGTTCATATCTCCGCTAGTAAAATTGGAATTAAGGAAAAAAGAAAGTAAATTTCCTAGTAATTGGTTAATATTTTTTCACAAAGGAAAAAACGTTAAAAATTCTAAGATTTCTGAAAAATTTGATAACATAATCGTACACATTTTTCCATTCATTTGGAAATAATTCTTTATAGTTAGATAAAGGTTTTCAAACATTTAAAGGTTTCAGTCTATTAGAACACAATATCTCAGTGTAGCCTTTCTGAATATTGAAAGAATCCAATGTATTCACGATTCTGCAGCATTTGGTCATCGTTAGTCATAACCGAATCATTCCCTCCCCACCCAATGCATGACATCACGCGGTATTCAATTTCCTCAGTGACCCCAAACCATTATTAGTCGCTCTTTATACTCGGTAAAACCAAGCATTCCCCAAAAACAAAGTGTACTGTTTATGTAAATTTTTTCCCCAAAAAGATCTGTTATTCCCGGAATTTTTTTTGGCAGCTTTTCCTTCAGTTATAAATGCATTAGCAGCGCGCACAACCCGTGCTTCTCAAATGGCTTTCTCACTCCTTTATCGATTTCCTTAACCTCTTATCAACAAGAATTCAGTTCACTGTTCCCCTAATCAACTGATTGATAACACTACTGACTGCTACCACTCACCATTCACTTTGATTGTTTTTTTTATCTCACCGATAATATTCGCTTTCTTTTCCAGTGGCGTGGACGGAAGCAAGATCATCCCATCACAGTAAAGCGATCAAATGTCTGCCGTACAATACTAAATGCACAAATACCTACAAAGGTTGTAGTGTTGACAAGGGTGTGTGCCGGTGTAGTCGAGCTGTGTTCTGTTGTCAAAATCCCTTCCAGTACAAGAGATTGTCCAGCTGCTTGGCTCATAACAAACCAAGTAAGTACACGCACCTAGCTATAAAATATAGTCTTTGTTTTACTAGGATAGCAATTAATAACAAGTGTCTAGCACTGAGCAAACCTGTAGCCCTCGTACCATGATAGAATTGGAATTTATAAGTTTTTTTTTTGTGGAGAGGAAAACCGGAGAACCCGGAGAAAACGGAAACACGGGGTAACATCGCGCGCAGTGTTGCTGGCAATCGATGTTGCGTGCCATGTCACACGACGCAATTTGTTTCACGCAATGTTGCTGAAGTAGAAAACGATCCTACTTCAGTAACATTGCCTGCAATAATTGCGCGCAATGCTAAACCGTGTCTTGACTGATTACTTTGCACTTAGTAGCACCCCTGGTTCCTGTTTAATAGTGTTTTCTGTCCAGTTTGCCTTACGGTATTATCGTTTGTATTGTTTCAGGGGATCCCTGTAAACCCAATCCATGTGAGAACGGTGGCTACTGTGCGCAGCTCAACAGGACCCAATACCGCTGTATGTGTCGTGGAACTGGGTTTTTTGGAACAAGATGCAATCAAAGTAAGTTATATTCTTTACTCTATGTTCCTTTGCGCGATTGCCCGTCAACATACCACAAATCTTAGACAGTTCATATTGCAATGAGCATGCATTTCCGTACAGGCGCAATCAGTACACGAAGAAGAGGGTTTACACACGGAGACGCAATCGTTGCCAAAAGTAGAAAAAAAAATCTATTTTTCGCAACAATTGCTGCAACTTGTCTCGCAACATTTTTCAAATTGCACTGTAGTTTACACGCCGCAATGCTCAACCAATCAGTAAAAATATATATTTTGTCAGGGCATAGCAGGGCATAGCAAACTCAAACATCGACTGAATTTGGGATGCAGATTGTTGGATTTTTTTGGGGGAGGAAAAACCCTTGAATCAAGGGAGAGACCTAAAAAAACTTGAGCATAATATTTTCACATTGTGTCATTCTCTTGATACTAAGATTCTTTGTTTGAATTATATCCATACTTATGTGTCTTTATTCTGTACATTAGACTTAACGTTTTCCCAACTATTCTTTTCTATGCAGAATGTCATTGGCAACAAGGTAATTTCTTCAAAGTCATGAAAGCAATATGGAAACAGAAGAACAGAACGAAGATGCGACAGATGTTTGCATGCCTGAGTTTTTAAGTAATATTTATTCAGCTGAGTAAGAAAGCTGGCATGGAATTTTACAGTAACTTAATCATCATGCACTTCCAGTCGAGACTTCTTTTTAGTTAATTTATTGCAGGTGCTTTTAAGCACAGAAAAATAAAAATAATAAGAGTGAAAATAAAATAGTGTTCTCCGACCGAATGGACGAATCAAGCAAAAATGGTGGAATCTTTGTATTACAATTCCCTTCGGCTTCTCTGGTCTTTCAACATAAAGGAATACTGCTAACAAGCTTAAGGGAAAATTGTTCACATCACAACCCTGTACAAAAATGTCATAGTTTCTTTCAACTTGAACTCCCCAAAAAACTTGATCTAACGTTATGGGAGAAGAGAAACAAGGAAAGGGAGAGTTTAACGAAAATAGAATTTATTAGAAGCAAAGATTAGAAGTTATTATCTGCTATATCTTGTTATATAAACGAAAGAACACGTTGAAGAGGGCACTCTAATAAATCTAGCTGGTAACACTCAGCATTTTCAGTGAAAACACATAATAGCCAATGTGCATGAGCTCGAAATTCACAAAGCATGATGGAAAAGTGAGTCCTTACGCTTTTTTGGCTCTGCTAAAAATCATCTGACATTTTTTCCTTCAACATTTTCTATGGAAATGTAAGTATTTGAACTTGACAGACACAAATAACAGAGTAATTTTTTCCTTATAGTTCTTTTGATATCCCTGTTCCATTTTTACAGGACTCACTCTCCCAGAGTGCTTTGTGAGCTTTGATGCACATTGCCTATTAGTATGCACACCACTCTCGAATCCACAGCCATTTCATCCTTACTGCATCTGCTCAACCAAATGCATTTCATTTAGCATGCAAAGTTAGAATGACAGTCTGGAGTCTAGAGCACTTGCATACAGGCTAGCAGCTCAGAATCATAGAAAAAAAAAACAGAAAAAAGCTTCTGAATTAGTTAAATATATAAACAATATGACAATAACACTCATTTGATAAGTTAATACTATGTTTTGTTGTTATAAAGTTGTTCTTTGTGGAATGGACTGCATCACTTGGGTAGCCTGTGGTTTGCTGCTACACAGGGATCCCATTTTTTATCAAACTATGTAGTTAGTGACTTAGCTGTTATTTATGCTCTTCATAAGGCTAGGCTTTGAGTAATCATCTGTAGTGGCAGAGGCTTTTACAGGCATCAAAGTGGCACATGAGTGAATAAATATGAGACAGACTCTCCATTATGAGTTCTGCGGATGGCTTCGGCAAGTATCATAGAAACATCAATCAACTGAAAGTTAATGGATAATTGTTGAGAGGAATATACAAAACATTCACCCTAATCTACCCTTCCTTTTCATACGATTCACTCTCCTACACACACTGCTCCACCCCTCCCCTCACACTGCTCCAGTCAACTCTTCCTCAGACTCACTGTACTACTCCTTCTCCTACACACACTGCTCCACCCCTCCCTTTCACACTGCTCCAGTCAACTCTTCCTCAGACTCACTGTACTACTCCTTCTCCTACACACACTGCTCCACCCCTCCCCTTCACACTCTCCAGTAACTCTTCCTACACACTGCTGCAGACTCACTGTACCACTTACTCATTCTTCTACACACTGCTCCATCCACTCCACTACACACTGCTGCAGACTCACTGTACTACTACTACTCATTCTTCTACACACTGCTCCATCCACTCCACTACACACTGCTCCATCCACTCCACTACACACTGCTCCATCCACTACACTACACACTGCTGCAGACTCACTATACTACTACTACTCATTCTTCTACAAACACACTGCTCCAACATTTTCCCCATAAATACTGGCAACAGAAAACTTTGTTTACCTTTATTTTACTACAGGCTTGTATTTTTTCTCGTTGTGGAATGGTGTTAGTGACAGCCACAGCCTCAATGCTGCTTGCTTCCAACCTTTTCATTGCTGGTCCAGAAAAAATACCGTGTGTACATATAGCAAAAACTCTTCCTGCACCAGCCTGTTGCAACCTAAACATCAAGCATCTCAATAAGTCGTCATGATTGTTTGACTGCCTCCTGGTTGGCTCAGTTGGATAAGCACCAGTCTGTTGTGTGGGAGGTAGTGGGTTAAAATCCCTGCAGCCAGACCCACACTCAGGGCCTTAAAATATCAGAGTCGATGGTGCTGCCTTTGCTCTAAAAATATCTGCAAATGGTTAGACCTTTGCCGTGGCTAGTTTGACCAAGTAAAGTGGTGATCCTGTCTCTTTCAAATATGTTGAAAATAGAGGGCCACAAGTTTACTGCAGGGAGTATTCTACAGTATACTTGTGGCCTGACAGAAGGCCGACAGAAATTCCCTGACTTTTCACTAACTCTAGGATAAATTGCAAAAATTCACTGACCAAAATCAAAATTAATTCCCTGACCTTGAAAACGTTTTATAATTCAATGACTTTTCCCTGACCGTAGGAACCCTGAGAATTTAATGGCTAAATAGTGGACTTACTTTGTAGCTGCTAGAGTTAGAGTACCACAGGTATCTGCCATGTCATCTACAAGAATTGCTGTCCTACCAGTGACGTCACCAACCAAAACCATGCCTGCTACTTCATTAGCTATTTTACGCTGTAATTAAAACATGCATGGACATTACTGTATGTGGCATGGGTGGAATAGTGGTTTACTGCTCCCCTCTCACTGCTGTGATTCAGGTTTGAGCCCTGGTTTGGACTGGATCACATTGTGAGTTGAGTTTGTTTGATGTGCCCTTCTCTCCCTTGCCATAAGGGCTTTTCTCTGGGTTCTCCTCCCTTGATAAAAATCAAAGTGTGAGTTGAGTGATTGTAGTGGAGTGATTGTGATTGAGTGGTTGTAAATATAGAATGTACAGTAGTTGTAGTGGGTGTGGAGCAAACCTCATGGAAGAGCCCCATATGGGTAGTAATCATCAATGGGGTATCATTATTATACAAGAACATGCTAATATAATGTAGTCCACAGACACCAAATACATTTTACACTGAAATACACAATAGATAATAGATGTTAATAGATAAAAAAAATATATTATGGAATCTTCAATCATACCTCTTTATGGATTAAAGCAAATCCACAATTCAAATGATCAGCAATTGAGGTTACTCTGCAAATAATTATGATTCATTCATTAATATTAAAATAATGAACTATATTTATGAATTAATGATGAACTTTAAAACTAGGAGATATGTGATTCAAAGAAATGGACACTGTTGTAGTTCGAATATACAGAACTCATTCTTTCTACTTCAACATGGGGTCAAAATGACTATGGAATTTTATCTTAAAAGTTAGAAATGAATGGATAATAGCAAGTGATGTTTACTAAGAACTGTGAAAATCTTTCTTCCAAAGTACCATGATATTGTATGTAGATTTCCAAATGGCTATTCTGGGAAATAACTGTATCAGGGGTGGGTTTAGGGAGGCCAATTTGGCTGCCCCCATAGTTTGTGATGCATTTATTTTTCTTTACAATTTTTGTCCAAAATATCTCTAGAATGCAGAAAATAGAATTTTTGGAAACCATATTTTAAGAATTTCACTGTAAGCATGCCCTCAGACCTCCTCTGGTTTTGTTTTGCATAGTCAGTGGTGAAATTCGTCAATGCCAAATTTTAACTCCCCCCTTTCTCAGATTCCTGTATCCAACCCTGTGTATAATGTTCAGTTTGCCATACCTCTTAGCCCCACCAGCATCTGGGGATACAATAACAGAATCTTGCCAGTCACTCACATTCTCTTTTATCCATTTCAACACAGCCGGTTCGGCATAAAGATTATCCACAGGGATGTCAAAGAAACCCTGAAAACAAACACAAACCCTTAATGAAGGATGTTATGGAAATACAAAATATTGAAGGTAAACTTAATGTAGTCTCATGCAGATGAGCTATGGATGTGACTTATAGAGTGCAAATGCTTTTACCATGAAAGAATATTTTAATATTAATATTATTTTATTATTAAAATAGTACTGTCAGATGAAACAAAAAACAATTAATAGACATTGCACTATTTTGAATTCCGACCATTGAAAACTACAATGAAGCCATCTGCAATAAACTATTCAAAGAAATATTACAAGACGAGAACAATCGTTTGAATAGCTTGTTGCCTCCTAAAAACAATCAAGGATATTCTCTCAGAGGTAAAAGGTTCTTCTCAGTACCCAAGTACAAAACAGAACGCTTTAAAAACACTTTTATTATGGCCTCAAGCATTAAAAGAAACTTAGGATATAGTAGCTAGTTTCGAATACACATATTTATTATTACGATTAGTATTAGAACATCTTAGTAATTCGTTTTACCGTTTTATTTTTATATTAGGGATTATATATATCTGGATGTGTCTATCTTGACAGTAAAGTGCTCAATACATTGAAATGTAGAGCGTTATAGATTATAGATTGTAGATAGATCAAAGACAAGACATCACTTTTGCTGTTACTCGGAGTTTCACGCTTACGCGATCTTCAGACAGTGTTTAATAAAGAATCTTTATTATTCACTTAATTCTTTATTAAACACTGTCTGAAGATCGCGTAAGCGTGAAACTCCGAGTAACAGCAAAAGTGATGTCTTGTCTTTGATCTATCTACAATCTATAATCTATATTAGGGATTATATATCTTTATTCATATATTTGTCTATTATGACTATGTAATTATCAGTCTTTAATGTTATGAATATGTAATTCAGCCATTGGGCTGCTAATTATTCTAAATAAACCATCTATCATCTATCTATCTATCTTTGTACTATTTAACACTCTAGGCTTTAAAGTGAAAAATCGTTTTAAATATTTTTAACTAATTTCAATCTCATAGTTCTATGACCAAAGTTATTATACGCATTAGATACCTGTATCTGTGAAGCATGAAGGTCCATTGTTATGATATGATCAGCACCTGCAACTGATAACATGTTTGCTACCAGCTTAGCAGATATAGGTGCACGACTCTAAATAAAATAATCCAGAAATAATGTTAACTTTTGGTAAATAAAATCCTCAAACAATCACTTATTAAAAAATATTCCCTTGGAATTGATAAGCAAATCTGTCACCATTAAGACACAAAACTGCAGATAAAATTCCCTTTGTGACAAGTGATAATATAATGGTGATAGAGACAATAGCTTCTCTAACACATCATAATGCCATAATTAATGTATTGTATATCGCATGCAACTGCACAACAGTATATAATTTAAACCTATTTTGCTTGTAAAAGTTTACAAGCAAATTCATATTAATCTCTCAAGAAAGCAGACAGCAGATAATAAGCTAAAATAATGACACTCTATATCAGAGGAAAATTACATCGGTTGAATAAGTTCACTGTTGTGTATAATTAAGGTACTTTACGGCAGTTTAACACCTACTGTACCTTGTCTTTCTTATCTTGTCTTGCATAAGGAAAGCATGGGATAACAGCAGTTACTCTCTGTGCAGAGGCAATTTTGCAAGCATTTATCATGATGAGAAGCTCCATCAGGTTATCGTTGATATCACCGCAGCCACTTTGAATTATATATACATCTTCACCACGGACTGATTCGGCTATTTCAACACTGTTAATCGAACAAATTAGCAAGAACTTAGAATATTTATACTTTGTATTCAATCTGATGTTCAAAGTCTTGTTCTAAAAGAGTATAAGAATCAGGCTAGCTGACTAAATATTGTACAAATTTCAAAACTTCTTTTCTCAAGTGCAATCATTACCAAGACTCGGTGTTAGTATACTTTTTAACAGAGCATTTTCCAGGTTTCGAGTTAAGCCTCCCTATAATTAGTTCATTGATTTCAGGGTTAGAGTTACCAGAAAAGATTTTGATATTTGGCATTTCAAAACAAAGTGCTCAGAGGAATAAACGAAAGTGATTCAAAACTGTAGTCCAGAAGATACCATGGATGAATAGTAATTGATGATGAAATGACTGAGTAGTTATGCAAATGTATGAAAATTTTATAAAAGCATTGAAGTTAGTCAAGCTCGACTTCAATAATTGATAATTATTATCAGAATAAGTTAATATATTTACACATGGAAAAAAAATTCGAAAAAATCCAGGTGATTTAGCAAACAGAACAACTTTTAAAATAAAAAACCCTGGAGAAATGTCCAAAAATTATAACGAAAAAAACTTTGAACTTTTTTGGAAAACCAAAAATGACTGTTTTTGATGTTACTTCCATCATTTCATTGCATCATTTTTCCTTCAATTTTTATTTCTACTAAAGTTTGGATCTAGTACTTGGTTTTTAGTGCTTTCTTTCCCAACAATTCCTTCTACACTGAGAGCGACAGCCACTTTCAGAGCTTATCAATTTTTACTACTCTTTAGTGATATGCATCATGGGTAAAATAGATTTTTTCGACATCATCCATGGCCACCCCCATATGTCATAAGTGTCAAGCCACTCAGTCCTACTGCTCAAATATCAGCTTCAGAGCATTCTCCACTAGCCAGATATTCCATAAAATGGTTCAGTAGGTCCTGGCTGTTCATTTATTTCAGAGCTCACAGGATAATCATGCCAAAATTCCTAACTTGTACGATTTTACATGATCTACGAACTTTTCCTGAGATCCTGCTGATTTAAGCGGTCTTAGGGCTTCATGATGCCCTCCAGCACTCCATAGATGAACAAAATGGCTCTAAAAATCTCGTTTTTGAAAAAAACTCGAAAACATGGCACCATAATCCAAGTAGAACAGCATCTCTGGGCAAATGAAAACACCACCAGTAAACATAAAATTTCAGGGGGTCCATGGCAAAAGAACATAAAATTCCAGGGGGTCCATGGCAAAAGAATATAAAATTCCAGGGGGTCCATGGCAAAAGAACATAAAATTCCAGGGGGTCCATGGCAAAAGAACATAAAATTCCAGGGGGTCCATAGCAAAAGAACATCAAACTCCGAGGGGTCCATGGCAAAAGAACTCAAATTCTTAGCTGGGGTCCACAGCCATGGGATAGTGGTAATGATATTGGATGGGAGGGGGGATTGATGTTTTGCAATATCCTGTATAGAAACTTTATATCTACAAGTGTAATATTTAAAATACTATTTATAAAACCTAAATAATAATGAGTCCAAATTTTCATCTCAAGTAAAAAAGTTGAGACATGCAACCACGTGGGTCATGGCGTCCTTGAGCGACTAACATCTGTGTTGTTATACAAGGTTAACAAACCATTACCCTAGATATCTTGACTATAAAACTGTTTATGAAGGAATAAGCAAAGCTCTTCTAATGTTTAAATCTCTATTAAACGGGTATATATTACGAAACATAGTTCTAAAAACCTGCCAAAATCACACCGAACTGCAGTCGTACAACGTATTTGAATAAACTTAAGGCTTATTTCTTGCCACAGTACTGAGAAGAACCGTATAAACTTTTTCTTAATTTATAGGTTTTAAGACAGTCTCTTTAAAGACGCTATTTCAACTAAAATCCCAGGTAGTTTTAGCAGTGTTAAAGTCAAACTGAAAGAGAGAAGTAAACACGCTTCTTGACTTACCAGGTTTCCTTGTTAGAAAACTTCTTCATGACGCTTTTTCCAAGATCAAAACCAAGCTTATCGACAACTAAACGGGCTAAACTAGGGTGAGAACTGCCACCAAAGATCTTAATGTTTGGCATGATGGACAGTAAAGGGTTTTTTAGGTCAGAAGTGTTGATCAAATCCTCGTCTTGTTTCTTGTCTTGCTGCATGTGGTTGTATCAGCGACCAGGCTTACTCGTGTATTGATGATATTCAGATGGCAAAATCCTGAACGGACAATGGATTGCGGATTTTACAACTCGGATTCCAATTCCCAAGAGAGAAAATCCGGAATCCGGAGGTCAAATTATAAACTACAATTTTGAATTTACTGATATTTTAATATAGTTACATTTATATATCCAAATCATTGACATAATATTATTTGCTTTATTTTATAGTTATTTCAAATATTCAATTGGCATATATATATTTAGCGATTGGAAACATGCAAATTTATTGTAGTGACTTGACTTAAAAATTATTGTCAAAAAAATTAAAATAGAGTGAAATCACGTACTAAACCCATTAAATAGATATTAGACTAATACGCTTTAGTAGACACTAATTCCATTGTTTTCTTGTGTCTATTTGACTTATTACAGTTTAACAAGCAATTTTTATTTCTTGGGTTTAGTGACTTCACTCTAAGATCTACTAACCTCTTCTGTTATAATATCTATTGAAAAAAAAAATACATAAAACCACTTTATTACAGTGATGTAGGAAATTGATGAAAATCCTCATTCCATGACAGATGATGGGGGGAGGGGTGGGTGAGTGAATGGAGGCATTAATCAACTTGGTCGAGTTTATGACCAAGGATAGAATCAAAATTATCTACATTTTAGGTATGTTTGGGAGGACATTACATTATTCCCTACCCTCTCCAATCCCCCTGAGAATTTTATTACTATTCTCACAGTTTATGTTGAAATAAATTCCCAATTATGTATAATTTTGCAATAGCAGTTCTTTGGTGAATTAACTGCAAAAGTCTGGCACTTGAGGTATAAAAATGATAAGTTATCTGGTTAAACTTTCAAGGGGGATCCAGGAATTTGTTGAGAGGGGGGTCCAAACGTTGAGGGGGGTCCAAATGTATACAACATGCAAACCTGTGGCAAAACTAATTTTTAGGATAAAACAAACAATGGAACCTTAGGTATGACAGGGGACCCCCTGACCCTCCCCCTGGATCTGCCTTTGACTTTGACCTCCTTTTAAAATGATGTCGCATGACGTCATCTGCGTGTGCATGTGATAACTGGGGTACCAGTACAAATTACTAAGGCCCAATATAGAGAACCCCCCCCCCCCCCCAAATAAAAACACTTTAAATTTCATCTTTTTGAAGGTTTGGGAGACTTGGATCGACTTCGTGATGAAGAAGAAGACGAGGGCCTCATGGGATACTGAGCTAAAGTCACGTGTCGCTCTTTATCACGTGATTTGCCCTTTTTATTCTCAGTCTTCTTGCTTGATTTAGCCGAGGAAGGTCTGAGCAAGTCCTGTATCTCTTCATTCTCTTTCCCTGCATTAGCTACCAGTGAGAGACATTTGGCAAGGTTTGTTGCCTCAAGGTCTTTTTTGGAGAGTAGTTGCATGATGTCTTGTCCATCATTCAGTGGGTTCAACCATGTTGATTTGCGCACGTCTGATAGTTTCATTCCTGTACCTCGTGGAACGTAGATTTGAAATAGAATCTCAACTGCCTCTGCTTTGGTTAGACTTCTGCCTTGCGCTGACACTGAAAGATAATAAATTATGAGCTATTTTTAGTACAGGAAATCACGAAACAATAGTAAAGTTGAACGGATTGTTTGTTGATTATAAAAAGAGAAACAACGCAACCGACTGTTAAAAATTTTTGGCTTCAAAAAAACAAGTTTCTTTCGATTCTCTTAGAGTTTAATGTCAGGTTAACAAGCTCAAAAAATCTCATTTTCGATGCTATAAATAGAAGAAAACTTATCCAAAAAGCTCAGCTCTAACTCTAAAAGAAAACGGAATTCAACGCAATATGATAACCTGGATTTCAATCCTTCGGTAAATCGTTGGTTGCCTTAATGCCTCGACGCTCGGCTTGTAAGCCTTGAAAACAATTTTACCAAGAGACCACGGTCTCTTGACTTTACTTAATACAACACTCTTGTAAACATCACATATAAAACTTACTTTTAGTAACAATTTCGATGGCTTCGTCAATCTCTTTCTGCGATGGCGTGTGACCAACAGCTTTGAAGTATTCCTTGATATCATTGTACCGGAGAACACCATTTACTGCAAACTTCTCGAAAGCTATTTCATACTCTAAAAATAACCAAATGACATGTTTATTGCATATCATTATTCGACTGATTAGACACCAAGGGCCATTAGACACCAAGGGCCTTGAAAAACGTTCCAACAGAGTTGCGCAACCTTGTAAGCAGTATTACTGAACGATGGTGCGCGCCGGATCTGGCTGCATGCTCCGGCTTGCTATGCCCCAGTCTGCTACTAGACTGCTGTTTGTCCAAATTTTTCGAGCAACGGTCACGGCACACATAAAGAATCTGCTCTTATAGGCATAGTCTCCTCCGCAGCCGTTTTGGGGGGCGTTGCGTGACGACCCTAAAAACGGCTGCGGGGGAGACTGTTATAGGCATGGATCTATGACTATATTTTTAATTACACTGATTTATCCAGGAATCGTTAATTAAGCAAAGATTCGCAACTTACTATTCAATCGTTCGACATATTCCATCAGCTCATTAAACTGTAGGTCGGTTGAAGGATCCTTGACACCGTATCTCTTCTGTATTCTGTAGAGAAGGCTTTGATAGCCTTTGATGAATTTGTTGAACGATAGTGTGCGCTTGAGAGCCTGGGAAAGAAAGTACGGGTAGACAGGATTCAGTTACAACATTGCGGATCGCAAGAAATAATATTATCGGATAACTGTACCACCGCGCAACGAAATAGTCCTCTTCACAGTTCCCTGCGCATCTCGAAAGGTAGCCGTGCCTCTGCATCGAAGTGAGACATGAGGTTACCTTGCAATGGTAGAGACATGTGTATAATTGTCCAAGCTCGATGCAAAGGCCCGGCTACCTTTCAAGATGGCACAGGGAACTGTGAAGTGGACTATTGGCGCAACAATAGCCGTCATGGAAAACAATGAACCAGCATTAAAGACTAGACAATATTTCAACGTTTCAGATAGTGCAAGGGATTAGCAGTGGGTAATTTTTTATAGCCGCTATGCACTCCATGTTCAACTACGTCTCTTGTGTAATACCCGGACAAATTCAAATTCAATAACATCTATTTTTGCAGCGAACCACGAAATTATTTGACCTGCGCCAAGTCTTAGTCGCTGTTTTAGTAGAAGGAGATGCTCGCTAGTAACTCAGTGAGTGAGCGCAGAGCGCATAGCGGGCATCGGGGAAACGCTATCATGCTCTAAGACAAAAATACCTTTGATTTGACTTTCTGATACATTTTTCTCACAAACCAACCCCGGAAATATCTGTAGACAGACGAAACAGTAAACTAAGATTTAACAGAAACCGCCATAGAATATACCAATCAAGTAAAATGAAAACGTCCACAGTAGCATTGCGTGACCACCACTTTTTGCGTGACCGCAATAGTCATCAATAAATAACCTTTGAGTTTTATGGCGCAAACACACGGTGCAACATTGCGCGCAATATTGCAAGCAATGTTGCTGAAGTAGGATTGTTTTTTACTTCAGCAATGTTGCGTGCAACACATTGCTTCGTGTGACATGGCTCGCAACGAACATCGATTGCCTGCAGCATGGCACGCGATGTTGCACGCGTTGGGTTTGTTTTGCTCATGAACACGCGGAGACAGGGGAATAAATGCACGGTAAAGCCCTCACCCGCCCTCGAAGTAACGACCCAGAAGTCACTGTTTTTACCTTTGTATTGTGATAGCAGCGGCCTTCATTTCAGCTTTTGTAGGTCCTTCTCTTACTGGATGATAAATACTAATGCAAATGAAATAATTAGTTTGCGCATGTATTAAATACATGAAATAGTTGGAAGAAAAGGTCAAGGACGTGCTGAACAAAATAGGGGTGAGTAGGAGTTGCAAGGTACACTAAAAATGGCATTAACAACAAAAAGATCAAAACCAAAGGAGAAAAGAAATGTGGACTTACTCGAAGATGTTCTGATGCGCTTTCACCTGCTTGATGTTTTCATCGAGTTTTCCAGCTTCTTTGTTCAGTCTGAAATATTAATCCACAATATCTTGTTTAATCTTGGGCCCGTGAAGTTTGATTGCGCAAGCACTGAGCCCTGAGCAAAAAGGTTATTGGCGTTCCGAGCCTAAAATAACTGAGTAATAATCTTTTCTATTTGTTAGAGCAGGCTGATTATTTTGGCAGCTTTCGCTGATGTGATTACTCACTCACTCTCACTACCACTAAATTTACTGTTTTATTTACACAACGCTCGACTCACATGTTGATTTTTTATAGAGGGAGGGAATATTCGCACTTGCATCTGATGGACTTTAAAAATAACCTTATTAATTTGAATTAATTCTTACTTGATGAGTGTAAAGTTTTTCTTCTGTAGTCGCGCAGCTTCGCGTTGCTTCAATTCTTCCTTGTATTTGCGCGCCCATTCCTTGGTTCGAGTGGTCGGTGTGTAATCCTTCATTTTGACTTCCATCCGTTTTCGAGTTAGAAAACCACGTAAATGACTGAAACAGAAAACACGAAAACATATTAATAAACAAAGAGGATTAGCATCACAGGTCACAATAGACCTCTTTACTTTGAGCGTAAAATGCAATTTAAAAAATGTTGTGAGACAAGTGCAGCAATCATTGCGAAAACTAGAATTCGTTTCTACTTTTGGCAACGATTGCGTCTCCGTTGCACCGTGTAAACCTTCTTGCAAGTTGTGTCGCAACGGCAGCGGAGGAAATTGCTCAGCGTAATCCCTCCTTAACAGAGATAAGATCGAGGTCTATAGTTAAGCTGTTCGGTATTTTCCTTACGTACCTTTGTAAAGTAAGGGCAGCTCTTCGTCTCCGCTCTCTTTCAGCATCACGCAAGTCACCATAATACTGGCGTACCATGTACCCTCGAAATATTCTGTTAAAAAAACAAAAATAAAATAAAAAAAATGATATGTACCAAGAAGGGACGGCGATGCGCAGTTCCATGGGGTGATAATGGTAAAATTTTGGGGGCGAAGCAAAAGCGGGAATCCTGCATGAAAACGGACAACCTAGGATCGAAGGCACCACTGCAGTTGGTAGAGGTTACCGATAGTATGTACTGCGCGATGAGTCTGGTTTTTTTTTAGATTTAAAGTTACAGCCATGGATTTCATTTGTAATTCAGTGTCCGAGAGGAACTGCATCGAGTCTCCGTCTGAGTCTGTATCATAAATTACACTCCTGAATACGACTTTACCTTTGTATATTGACCGCTGCCCAAACCTCTCTCTGTCTGATATAGTCATCAGAAAGAATAGCCTGTGAAGAATCAGAACCTTATTTTAGATGGATTCATGATACGAAAACACAATGATCTGTAGCAAATTGCTAAGGCGCTACACTCTTATATGCCGAAATTCGCGCCAAAAGACAGAGGTTTAACAAGTTTGAGAACTCATGCGCAACAAAGTAATCAGGTGCGGATCCAGGGGGAGAGTTGTGGGGGTTGCAACCCTCCTACCACGAGAATTTCGATTAATTGGCTGACAGCGAGAAAGTAATGGCTAACTAGAGTAAGCTTTCATTGCCATCATACAACCCTCTGTTGGTATGAATGCAAGAATGAATGGAAAGAATAGTACGGACCGCGATTTGCCGTGACCGTGTCCGCGCCGCACCGTAACCGTGCCGTGTGCCGTGACTTTTCACACTCATACGATATCTGCTCTATTCCTCACCAAACGTACCTCATCAGGCCAGCAAAAATGATTAAACTGTTTGACAGAGAAGTTGTAGGTTTTTTCAGATCTGTCACTGCGTGCTGAACATGGTCTAGACGCCGTGCCAAAACCCTTTCCATAGGGGATCGATATGTGATGATGTTCACAGCTAGAGGCAGATAAAGGTCGCTTTGGTCTGGGTGAAGTAGGACGTAATGATGTCCTGGATGGTTTGGTTAATTCTGTTTGATAAACGAAACGAAAAAATTATTACTAAGAATCAGATATCACCTTCCTCCTTCTAGCTCTCCTTCTCAGTGTTCATTCTTGTAGGAAGAGTTTGTGAGCCAACTTTTTCGTGAAGGCGAGAAATATCCGTCCTAAAGATCCTATTGATTGGCGAATCCAAATCTAATCCAAGGGAAGCGCAAGAGGTGTGCACGTGCGCTGCTATTGCGCTGCCTTTGAGCTCGTGCGCTCAATTCTTCGAGCCGTCATCCTGTGCCCGTGTGAGTGACGGGGAGAGATGGAGTGAATATCCTCACCGGGATAATTGTATTACAGTAGTCTAAGGGCTGTACCTACCTTTCTTATCCTTATCACTCGTAGCTGTGACTGTTGAGGGATCTATTTCCTTCTTCGATTCTTTATTTTTCTTTTCATTTTCTTCATTTCCTGCTGGTTTGTCCGTCGATTCTTGTTGGTCGGCATCCCCACCGATATGTCGCCCTTCGATCATTAATGATCTGTCCTGTGCGATGCGCACGTCTCTCTTGCGAATCTCCTCGCTGCGCAATGAACAAACTATCAGTTCAAGCGTTTATCAAAAAGAAAGAAATAACACTCAAGGAAGTGAGTTTGAAATGGAGCCCATGCAAAGCATCTTACCTGTCTGACCGCATACTGGGTTCTTTGTACAAACCATGATCACCTTGTAAATACCACGCTACTGTAGATGGTCTGTCTGTCTCACCTGTAGTTAAAGATAAAGAACTTTACCGTCTCTTCTCTCTCTAACCACCAGTTTCGATTTCTCTGTTGCTCAGGATTAGCCTAGATTTGTTGCAGAATATTCATGTGTTCCAGTGAAAGTCCGTGAAATTTTTGTTTATGTGGTTGGAGTTGCGCGTTATTTATTTTTGTTCTTGTGAACATTTTGGCGCTAAAATCCATGAGGTTAATCCTGAGTTAACCAGTCAGTAATCAAGAAACAAATTAAAGGCGCGATTACATGGAGGAATTTTCTTTGCAACTTGTCTCGCAATAGCGTAAATGCAATTTGAAAAAAACGCATGTTGCGAGATAAGTTGCAGCAATCGTTGCGAAAAGTAGAATTCGTTTCTACTTATAGTTTCTTCGCCTTTATAGCATTGTTGATTCAAGAATTACTTTGAATTCTCGTAGAGAACACACGACAGCCATGACCTATCAACGATCAAACTACTCACCAAGTCTTGGTCCCACGGATTGGCAGAATGACATGTACTCTAGTTTATAGTTGTAGTCTACATGTTCTGGTAGGGGAGCTGTGGCAGACCTTTCTGTACAACCTCCAAATCGACTATTGTATGGATTTAGAACGGAATGTTAGCTCACAGAAAAAGAAAGTCAATGGGCTTAGTGGTGAGAACTGGATTTAGGGAAGAGGAGGAGGAAGATATAAGGAATTTTTGAGTAGGAGAGACGTACGAGAAAAAAGAAAATCGAGATAGGATGAAAGGGATGACTTCAACAAAAAAAAAAAGGAACGAGAAAAGAGATAAGAGGCAGAGAAGAAAAAAAATGAAAAAAGAGAGGGTGATGAAGAAAAGAAAGAGAAATATAAATAAAAATTTTCTCCCTGTTTCGCTGTTTTCCAACTCTTTCTCTCTCCCATGCACCGCGTCCCACATTAAGAACAAGCAAATTTATCGAATACTCCAAACTTCATATACTTTTGCATGATATTCTACCAACATATAATTCCATCCATCCTTACCCATCCCTGCGATCTGTTTCTCCTAGCTGCTTGACTAACATTAGTGATGCCAACGTCCTCTTATCCAGAGATCGAGAACTCGATGGTAAAGTCACATGCTCTGGGGGCGACTGCTTGGACGTCTGGGATACATTGTTTTTTTTCTTCGGAGATCGAGGGGAGACTGCTGACCTGTTAATCATGAGAAAGGTTAGAATCCATAAATACACTATTCATCATTTTCCATACATTGGCTCACTGGTCACAGACAAACATTCAATCGAGACTGCAAGGTAGTTTCAAAGGATTATTCAAATTTGAACCTTGCAGTCTCGACTGAATGCTTTGTCTGTAACCATGCAGTGAACCGATGTATGGAAAATGGTAAATTGGCTAGATATTCTGATCAGAACAATCATGAATTTAATCTAAAGGCTAATATGATCAAAAAGAAGTTTTAAAGAAAAGTTGTAAATTCGAAAGCGCCCGTTGAGAAACACCCCACGCGTACCGGGTCTCGGGATTTGGAAAAAAATAACAGCTGTTAATTCTACTTACTTTAACTTTTTCATGTATGTCATACTACCAAAACCATCGTCTGTCCACCTGAAGGGCAAGAGAGAGATAGGTATAAAATAGCGGACAGACAGACTGAAACCAGAACATGTAGATAACTATATATGAGAATGCCTACAGACAGATAAATACATAGAATACCCCAGAACTGACGGACAAACACATTCCTCCTAGAACAGAGGGTAGACAGACAAAAATACATGCAGAGAATCTATACACACACGCATATGGTACCTAGAAGACCCCAGAACTGACAGACAGGCACATACCTAGAACAGACAGGACACGTACTGACAAACACACATCCCTCGAAATGACATGCACATAGACAAACAGATACCTCAGTAGAAACAATCAAGCAGGCACTGAGATAGACACAAACCGCCTTGAAGTCCTTGAACAGATAGGACACGGACACCACAAGACACCTAGACACATCCCTAGAACAGACAGGACACCGGGACTGACAAACACACATCCCTTGAAAAGACATGCACACAGACAAACAGATACATAGTTTGAAGTCCTTGAACAGATAGGACAGGGACACTATAAGATACCTAAAAAAGGCAAGACTGACACGAAAAGACAGACACACACTATCTTGGCTAGAACTGTCAGGCACGAGATAAAAATACAGGGACAAGAACAGAACAGTCTAACGCCAAGACAAGGTTTTGATTCTCATGTTGAAGTCAACCACTTTTAGCGAGATATGTTTTGTCAAACTGAAGAACGATAAACGACGAAACACAAAAGAGTTTCCTCAAATTGTTGTTCGACCAAGCAACTATGAACTCACCCAACACTGATGATATTAAAGTACAACGACAAAATAAATAAAACTAGAACAATAAACACAAACTAGTGACATGAACATACTGATATCTAATGGTGTCCGGACAAACAGGACCCGATGTCTTGTAGTTCTTGTTCACATCTGACTGTGCTTTATCCTGGTGAAAATGGACCTTGTAATCACGGTCCGTCCTCTCTGCGTTCAGCTCTGGTTCCTTGGTCTTTAGTTCTAGAGGCGTTTGTACAGAAATGGACGACCTGTAGAGGTACACGATAGGTTTCTTGGAAGATCCATTACAAGACATATTAATTATGAGATGATGAGACTAGGCAAACAAGGCAGAACCTGTGCTTAACCTCAAAAATAAGGAAATATTCCTTCTCTCCGCCCAGAATATCAATATCACTCCCGATTTGTACAAGTATTACACTAGATAATGTACATGCCCAAAGTGTTAGGGACTTACTTGTAAGGCATTGTGAAAACACAAGGATTATTGGCGAGACAAGAACAGAATGAGTGTTCAATATTGTTTTCAAATTATGCAAATAATCATTAAGCACACTCTCTGGCTACCATGGAATGCTGTTCTCTTTTGATATGCGCTACTTTGAACTCAAACAACAGCCACATGAACAATAATCACTTTCTGTATTTTATTGATAATGATCAATCAATGCTGACACCGAAACAGATAGGACAAAAATACGGAAATAAAGTCTTGAAGAAAGAATTTTTTGTGACAATAATTAAAACAATGTTATCTACGTGAAAAGATGAACCACTTGATGGTGAATTGAATAGACTTTGATAATTACTATTAGTATATGGGTTACGCCACACTGATGACTTGTCGACCAATTATGTAACTACAAGCTAATTGACGTGAAAGCCACACAATTATAAGCTATTTTGAAAAGCCGGCATTAAAGAATAGAACTTAAGGATTGTCATACAAAAAAACCTCTTAAATCGTTAAGTTATTAGATCCAAAAATGACCGGACGTAATACAAGCGGAGTTAGATGGATGTACATAATTAGACAAGACACGATGTACACAGGAAATGACAAAGAACTTGAGAAAACATTTCATGTCGGTGAAGAACTTTATTACCTTATTTATTACATGGAACTGATTTACACGACACGTTAATATTGCGATGTCAAAAAAGTCGCGAAATTAAAGTGACGCGAAAATAAGTGTTGCGAAAATATGACGCAAAAAATAATAAAATGACCTTCAAATATCGCGGAGAAAATGAAGAATTGTTGACCATTAAAAAGCAGGGATAAAAAACGTTGTTTCGACTGAGAACAAAGCATTAGCGTCTCCAGCAGTTATTTTACTCCCTGAGACAAAACCAAGTAACTAACGCGAAATTTTTATTCTTTGTTGTTAATATTTTGTAATACTAAAAAATACTAAAATGAACATGTCGCGAAACTTTCATCTAAGAAGGTGCCGAGTATTTTGAGCATCGACTAAAATGCTTTCAATCAGCGTATTTTGTGTTCATAATTCAAGTGTAAATCTTACCTGGGAGAGTCCATGTCTAGGTTTGAGCTGCATACAGATGATGCCTGGCTGACTGATGATGTTTCTCTGTGTTCCATTTGTTGATCAGGAGTTCTATCTGGTATCACGTAGTGTTGTGGTATTGGAGTAGATGGTTGTTTCATTCCGGGGGAAACATAACCGTTCACCTGCAACACGAGAATAAACACCTTGACTACTGTATTGGCTGCTTCTATTTAGTTTTTGGCAATTCTGCGCGCAATATTACCATTTAGGTTTGTCCCTTAGCGCTTCACCCGGCCTTTCCGTCTCCTGACTTCTCCGCTTCCCTTTTCTCTCCTTTTCTTCTTACGCCATTCATCATGTGATTTCCATCCCTTCTATTCCAGCAAAATTCATATCCATATTTTAGTTTCCCATCCGTGCACATCTCCCATGCCTTTCAAACCTTTCCCTTTTCGCAGATTCTTTCACTATCCTTTCCCTTCACTCCTTTTCCTATCTCTTTTTTCAATCCTTTCTGTTTGTAGTAACATACACTAACCCTTTCTCTGTCATACTCCATCTGCAAACCGATAGGAGTCACCATACTCAATACTGCATTCACCTGAACCTCGTTAGGTCTGTTATACGGGAGAGTAGTGTGTCTAAGATGTCTAGCGGGACTGAATCCTGACTGCATGTGTGGACCGTCTGCTGATTTGCTGCGAGAATGGGCTTCTAGGAACAGAGAGGGAAAAAAGTTGTGACAATAATATGGCCTAGTTTTTACTTGCATCACTGAGTAACATACAGCAGTTGTCTTTCCTCACACCTGTTATATTAGAGAGGAGCTGTACTGAGTCTGTGTATGTTGTTGATGCTTATACTTGTGTTGTAGACTCAGTTGTATATCGCTCATCAACAACAGTTGTCTTTCCTCACACCTGCTCAGAAGAGTTGCACTGAATCTGTGTATGTTGCTGATGCTTATACTTGTGTTGCAGACTAAGTTGTGCATTCCTCATCAACAGCAATTGTTTCATATATTTTATAACGTTTTAACCAACCTTTTGGCTTGGAAAAGATTCTGTTGTAGCTGGGAATAGTATCTGGGTAAGACAAATCGTACGTCCCAACATGCGAGGGATGAACAAGTGTCTCATGTTGTCCACCGTTCATATTCAAAGCAACATGTCCTTCAACCATTTCTACTTTAGCTTTCCTTTCCTTCTCCATAGCGACACATTCCCTGGCGTACCTATCGTACTCGTGTAGAAGTTTTGTTTGCAGTAGGTTGTGCTGTTCTTCGAGTAAACTTTCTTCTCGTTTTTGTTTCTTTAAAATGTTTTCAAGTTGTGAAGACGTTGGGTTGTCAGGAATGGGTTGTGATGATGGTAGTTTAGAAGACAAGTCAGGATGCTGTCTCTTATCTGTTTGGTCTTCTTTAATACGATTATCATCTTGCCTGAGTGAGGTTTTTGATCTGCTGTCACTTTTGTCGTCATTCTCTTTGGGCATTCGAATATTGAGTTTGACAGATGGTTCTTTGGCTGGTTCAGGCGAGAAGTCACTGATGGACAACTGAGGTGATTTACATCTAGATGGAATTGATAATAAGAATGACAAGTTGCAAAAGTAGGTCAGTGAGAGGCCTTTGGATTTTATTATTTATGGAAAAGGATTGCTGAAAAATTTATTTGGTAAAATTGGTGCATTAACAAATGAAAACTCTGGAGGCCGTAAGGAGGGAAGGAAGGAAGGAAGGAAGGAATTATGAAAGGATGGATGGAAGGATGTGGAATATTGAAGGTTGTTACATCAAACATGTTGGTCATATTACCTGAATGGGACAGGAGAATCTCTCGGTGATGTCAAGGGAGAGTTGATTGGTGATGACATTGGTACAGGAGTGCTGTATGGCTTAAGGATGAATGACTTCATGTGGTCATCTTCTTTAAGTTTGATCTGAACAGAAGAATTGTAGACATTTACTACCATTTATAACAATACTAAAATCGAATGCATAATTTGTGAGCTAAACTGAAAAACTGCAATAGTCTAGATGGGGAGACTCTTAAAGTCATATGTCTGGTTACAACTTTATTTGTATTGTTATTTTCAGCTTCTAATATTTCTATTATTTGAGGTAGGGTGGGAGTGGCTAGCCACCCAATCCAGCCTCATCCTAAATTTGTTGACTAGTGGTTACTAGTTGGGACTGCATAGGTGTGTTGAATACGACAAGTGAATAAGAAGGAAACTTAAACACCATGCAAAATTTTTTGTAACTATACTGACGTTTTGTACCCTTGTCCTTGGTCTGAGTACAAGAGGCAATCTGTTGCTTTTGGCTTGGCTAGCAAAGCATTTGGATGGAAAGACAAATGATAGACAGCAGGTCAATTAAAAGATAGCAGATTACCTGTGTTGCGTAAGGTGGAGCAGTACCAGGCCGATTAAGAAAGAATGATGGATGATGAATACTTCGATCTGTGTGTGAGCCATCTTTGCCATGGTAGCCAATCTGACTAATCTTGAGGGATTTACCAAGATATTCCTGAAAATAACCAATCAAACTGCTCCTTATAGAATTGCACACTACTCTAGTCTATAGCAGAGGGAATATGGCTGAAAATATCCACCTTGTCCCACACCAGAGTCAACAGGACTAATCCACCTTCAATCCCGTTCCTTCAATTTTGAGGCTAAAGATATTACTGCAAAAGCCCATTTTTAATGATCTTGTGCTAGGCATATAAATATCCATCCAACCTCTATAGAAGACACCATATTAATGGTGCAAATACCCAATCTGAGTGTATGCAATTATGGCCCAGGAGGGGAGGGGCTGGTGGGACTATCAGCTCCAACCTACTTTTGTCCACAGGTTGTAAAAATTTTAAGGAAATTAAAAAATGGTATCATCATTGCTCTTCAAAAAGGGTCATAGCCCCATAGCTTTTAAGCTTGCTCTACTGCAGGCCCTGGTATTTGGTCTCTTGGCAAGAGGTCATGTTATGTCACTTACCCTTACAAAGTGTTCCTTGTTTTGGTACCTGAACACTGGTTTCCCAGATGCAGGTCTTTTAATGGCTCCATTTTTGCCCTGTGCTTCATTCCATGTTACATATCGCACCCCCCTCTTGGATTCTATTGGTGGAGCTGTTTTGGGTCTCATGTGGAGCTTAGGAACTTCTTTGAATGTCACTTTTTCTCCTAGTTCATCTTCATACTCGTCTTTATCTTCTGGTGGTTTGGGGGAGATTTCATCTTTTTGTTTTGGTGGTTCAGGAATGGGCACGACCTCAAAACATAATGTACTGATTACTGAGTGTGCATAAAGCTTCAATAGACCCCTTGCAGCACGTCGGAATGCAGCTCAATTTGAAGGGTAAAACAATAAGTTCCAATTCTCAGGAGATTAAAATTCTTTTGTTTTGCCCTCCAAATGTAGCTGCTCTGACATCACATACAAGGGGCCTATATATGTGTGAACACTCTACATATTCTTGTGGTATTCACCATTTTCCATACATCGGTTCACTGGTCAAACACAATGTATTCAATCAGGTTTCAAGGCAGTATAACAAAGGATTATTTAATTAGTTATTGTTGTGACTTACAGGAGGTGAAGAGATCAGCTTCCTGTTTGCATTGTACCATTTGTAAATCTTTTTCAGATCTTCATACTGTTTTTCATGGAAGTGGGACCTGTGGATGATTATCACAATGTGTGAAGTCTAATATGACTAAAGAAAGGAAGGGTGGATGGATGAATAAATGAATAAAAGGAAGCAAGGAAGGAAGAAAGAATAGCAGGAGGGAGGAAGTATGGATGGACAGAATGATAATAATTATAATATTTATTATTTATAATGCACAAGTTCCATGCAAATATGATCAAATGCACAAATGAATGGATGTAAGGATGAATGGAAGAAAGAAAGATTGTATTCTATAAACATTGACAACAGACATGTGCAGTAGCATCTTGCCATTCCAAACAAAAATCAATAAGGTACATATATTAAGAGTAAATTCTAAATATTCTTCACACTTACGTTGCAACTTCATATAACATCTTTAGTAAAGTGTTGTAAAATGGCTTTTCATACGAGTCCCCTTCATCATACAAGTAGGGCCTGAATCAAAACAATTGAAGTATTCATTACAGCAAAACATGCAAATGTATGAACACATTATATTTGCATACTTCTATGCACAGGCTTTTTGCATGCAGGCCTTATGTGTAAAACCAGCCAAATTTGCATTGAAATGGTGTAACATACAAAAGCATGTATATCAAAGTATGCAAATACTTTATAATTAAATGTGGTCATACTTTTGCTTGTCATGCTGTAATACATTCATCAAACTGTAGCCTTTTAAGGCTGAACTTGTTCTTACCTCAGGTCCAGTTCTTTGTCATTCTCTTTTCTGCATGTCATAAAGCCAACTTTGACATCTTTATGGTGCCTCTCAAGAGCTGTTGTCATGTTACGGAACTCTGAATAGTTCATCAACTGCAATAAATACTCAAGATTTCAATTATTTTTCTTTTAACACAGATCTAGTAGAATTTTTTAGCATTAAAGCCAAGTTCTCAAAAACAATATTTTTTACAATAAAATCATTAAAATTATTATTTCAAATCAATAGGGGAAAAAATCCCTTAACAATCAAAGCTAATTTGATGTCCATTGAAGCTGATCAACTTTGACTTGACAACCACTTGTAATTGGTTGTCAAGGCCCGGGAATGAAGTTCTGAGAATTAAAATTCCTCATAATAAACAGCTTGGTTATCGATAACTTCGCACCTATCAATTACCCATATTTTAATATAATAATAAAGAAATACAACTGTTTTGCTTACTTGCTAAGTACATAGACAGAACAAGTAAAAGAAAAACAAACAGAACAAATGTTTAATTTTGCTAACATTTAGCGCTTTCCTCCCGAGAAAAAATACTTTTGCAAACTTTACTTTTGGATGCACAAATTTAATGCTAAGTTGTAATCAGTGACTTTTTTTGCTGCTGTTTGGGTGCGAAGAAATCCAATTGCAAAGATTTTTTACGAGTATACGAAAGCCAGTTTAGTGTCATACCAACGTGTCAACGACGTGTTTACACGGGATAGACACTCAAAGGGTTTTCGGAAAAACAAAATAATGAAGGAATCATTTACAAACATCTAAAAGGCAAAACGGTATTAAATAATATACCTTTAAAAACGCCTCTTCAAAAGCTTACACTAATATTCTAAGTGCCACTCGAATACCATGCTCATATTCCGCGATCGAAGGTAGTATTCTCCTAAGTTATCTAATTACACTCTAACTGATAGATTTTAAAATGTTATGATTCAGACTCACCCGAGATCGTCGCAGCGTTTTCAGATCTCTCTCCATGATTTACCTATCCTAGATTTCAGCTTCAAAGTAGCTTCCCTAATCTACCTCTTCCTCAAAGTTGTTGGGGAAGAACAAGGGGTCAAGAAGCATGGTACAGTATACTGCATGATGCTCTATGCTCTAACACGTTGATGCAACTGTTACTGGACAAGGAAAAGAACATTCAGGTGTCAAAATAGTCCATACACGGTCTTCGGCTATCAAGGAATCCCTAGTTTCACTATAAGATTAATAATCACAAAGATATAGGAGCTATGAAGCAAATGTTTTGTCTGCATTCCATTGTCGTCTTGTTTTGGTATTCGCAAACGGGACATGAGCCTGCTATCGTGTACAGCGGTTTAGGCAAGTTTAGTTATTTGAGATTAAAAAGTTTAAAGTCAAAGTCAACGGCTTGAAATGATTTGTTTTAATATAGATTTTATTCACAATTTAAATATCTAATCCATGAGTAACAAAACAATTTAAAAAACTAACATATTTATATGTGATGAGGAACGTTATTTCTTTTTTCTTGCGGGCTTTCTTCGCTGTCGTGGTTTTTGGCCAGCTGTTGTGAACGTGATACACTGCGGAAAAAGGGAGGATCCAAAAACTAGTTAACTAAAAAGTTTTTGTTTGAGACAACAACTCTTTCACAACCATCATATTTTTAATATCAAACCCTGAAACAACCTCTTGGCTGATCAAAGTCAGGGCATGGCTAACTCACAGATCAAACCCTGAAACAACCTCTGGGCTGATCTAAGTCAGATATGCCCCTGGCTCTAAGGTCATGCTTAGAAAACATACTAGTACTAGTACTTTACCTGGGTATCGAGGAAATCTACCAGCTGCCCCAAGCGACATTTTATCCCACTAGACTTGATCAGTTCGTGTAAAGCCATTAAATCGATTGGCTGAAAAGGGAACGAAATCATGAGATATATAGTGAATACTGGTAACGGTGCAATGTATAAACAAAACAAACAAACAAACAAACAAAAACAAAAAAAAAAAACAAAAAAAAAAAAAACGATACATAACAGTTAAAACAGGGGCCGCAGAGTATAGGTATGGGTGTGGGGGGAGGGGGAGGGGGAGGGGGAGGGGGTAATCTGGGGGGTACAATTATCATGTGGAACTGACCTGGTAACTTAGTACTTTTAGATATATATCAGGATTATTTTCGATGAAGGAAAGTAACTTGTTTTCTAAATTATCGCTGTTGACCTGAAATAACATGAAAAAGCTATGAAACACTTTGGCCATTAAAATATCAGAGGAATTAACGAACGAAAAAAGAATGAGTGAATGAACGAACGAATAAATGACTTGATGAAGGACTGATGTGACTTCTCGTACCTGTTGTGATTCAGTGTCTGTCTCCTTGTCAATCAATATGGACACCTCCCCAAACTCGTCTTCATCTTCGTTGTTACTAAAAGTACAACATTAAACGAATGCAAGAATCAAATAATATTAATCTAGTGGAAGAAGAGTCACTCTGTTGGATCCACTGTTAATTTCCATTTCTTTCTTTCTTTCTTTCTTTCTTTCTTTCTTTCTTTCTTTCTTTCTTTCTTTCTTTCTTTCTTTCTTTCATTCATTCATTTGCCAAGTAAACATATCTTTACATGTACAATCAGTACCTTTCATTACTGCCACGCCCAGGACCCTTATCTTCATCAGACAAAGAGATCGCACTCTCAATTCTGTCGTCCTTCAAGCGTCGTAATGAAGGGGCAGGTTGAGTCGAATAGGAACTGCTGGAGCTTCCATCCTCTATGTTACAAGGAAATATCCCCTGGGAATCTTTATTCGTGCTGTGGCTTGAAGGCTTGAACGAGGCAGGACGCTGCGATGATGAACGCCCAGATGAACAGCCATCGTCATCTGAGTCAGAACTTTCTCGTATCTGACTGGCTGGGATTTTTTTCTTCTTCGCGGGTTGTCTTGTTGGCTGGGAAGAAGACACGAATGTTTTCGAGGCAGGTTTTGCAGTTCGTGGTGGAGCTTTTGCTTGCTTTAATGAAGGGCCTTTTGTGTTTTTTGAAGGTTTTTCCTTGGTATTGTCATTGGGTTGTGTTTGCTCTGCAGCACCTGTGGAACAGAAAAATTAGTTATAAACCACTGTTACAGTATAAATAAGTAGCACTTTCGCACTAATTGGGGACACTTTTCACTCACACACACACCACCACTACATTCAATATTCTATGCACACAACGCTCACTCACATGTTGATTTTTAGGTAAGAAGGAAACAGGAATACCCAGAGAAAACCCTCATAGCATAGGAGAGAACAACACAACAAACAAACTCAATTCACATATGGTGTCCACAGGGCTCGACCCAGTGACACGAACCTTTGGAACCACAGTGATGAAACTCGACGCGTTAGCAGCGTATGCCACCCATGCTACCCAGTACTAGGTGTACCACGTGCTGATCCCAGTTTGTTATATTATCACCATGTCACCGACGCCTGTCTATTTAGAAACAAGGACTATAGACGCATGTGCACACGCTGCTGGGGCGGATCCAGGATTTTGATTAGGGGGGGGGGGGGGGTCACAAAATTTCGAAGATACAACTTTTGCTATATTAACCAACTAATTCCAAGCTAAAAAGGGGGGTCATGGGCACCCTGTGGTCATCCCTTGGATCCGCCACAGCACTGTGGTCACAGGATGATCATTGATTAATATTCACTATTACCTGGATGTGTATACTGGTATATCTCAATCAGTTTCGCTTTCATCTTCTTCTTGGGAAGAGCGCGCACACCAAACTTGTTAACCTCACCCTGAAAAAAATTAAATTATGGAATAGTTATCTTCAAAACTGTGATAGAAACCTGATTATTTCACCCCACCTCCCCTCTTCGTCCACCTCCTCCGGCCAATCAATGGACTAACTTACAATGTATATATTTCATATTTTTGACATTCAACCTACAAGTCTCAGTAAGGGGGGTCTTACCTATTTACCACTCACGGTTGCTAGGGAAAGGATTTAAAAATCTCTAAAAGGTTTTGCGAAAGTTTTAAGCTAATGATAAAACTAATTTGTGATGACGTCATCACTCTTACGTAATTTATGACGTAATCAATGATATTCCTCCTCCTCCTCCAGCCAATCTATGGACTAACTAACTATGTCTATAGAAGGATTGAACTACAGAATTTTCTTGCTGTGCACACTAGCCAATACACCTATTTATTAAAAAAAAGTCGGTCGGAGATCTGAGACCCAGAGGAATTGTGGGCTCTGAGCTGTGAATATGTTACCATTTTTGAACGATGACCTCGGTCTCCGATTTCAGATCTCCGACCGACGTCGTTTTTTGAATTAGATGTATATATACATTCACATAGATTACCTTAAGATCGGGCGTGGTCATATTATCGTAATCTGGCATTGGAGTGATGGGTGAATCGACTGAAGCATCTTGAGCTTTATTGTTTCTTGGTGTTCTCGTAGCTGACCTCTGGACCTGTGCAGGTGTACGAGGCTTACCTAGTGGTACTTGATATTCAGGTTTTTCTTGTATAACCGGTTTAGCTTGTTTTTCGATCAGTTCTATCTGTTCAGCAGCATGAGCCATGAAACTATCGTCACCGTCCAAACAGGCTTCAAAGTCATCAACATCACAGTTGAATCCCCCATCATCGTAGAAATCATTCTGATCTGGGACAGGCGGAGGAGAGGTCGATTTTTGGGATTTTGTCTGACTATTGCCCGGACGTTCTCTCGATGTAACGTTTAAACCACTCACGTCACTCTCAACATCGCTCGACGTTTCTGTTTCAGTGCTTGCAAGTCCATATTTAGCAGCTCCTAATCGTTTAAATAAACTAGTTTTAGTGTTAATGGCGCTAACTGCACCTGTAGATGTCTTGGAACATGTTCTGTTGTTATCTCTGTCTACTTGGATTTCATTTCTTTTCTCTTCTTCATCGTCAGTTTTGCCACCGTTATCTGCTGTTGGCACAGGCAGTAATGCTACATCATCGCTGATTTCACTTTCCTGGTCACTATCAATAGCTTCTTGCTGAATGTTTACCCTTGACACCCGTTTCTCCCTCGTGTCTTCCTCTGCTTGCAAATCCTTAGGACTTCTCTCATCCTGCAGTTCCGTAGAAAGTCGCCGAACAGGGGGCGTGGCGTCAGGCGAATGATTGACGTCTGCGTATGACGTCGATTCTACGACAGCAACATCTGAATGAACAGGAGAGACAGCAGGCGATGACACGTCATGGTCAAAATCCGAGTAACATGGTGAAGGAACTCGTGGTGAAAGCATCCTCGGTGGTGAAAGAGATGTACAAGATTCTTCCTCGTCTTTGTTGGATCCACTGTTTTCTCTCCCTGAAGCATTTCCTTCCAAATCGACCTCTTCATTTTCATACATCAAATCTACAAATTCATTGTCCATTGATAAATCAACTACTCGAGTGTCAATGCTTGATTTGGCCATTCTTGAAGAACAGGGGGTCCGGGAATGGTTTGAAATACTGGAACTTCCTAATTCCATTGGCGTTTCTGTGGTACCCTTTTTATTTTTTGAACGATTTTTCGATGGTTTCTCCTTTCCTTTTCGTTTCTTTCTTTCTTTTCCAGCGTTTTTATTTTTAGCATCTATTCTAGATTTTAGTTTCTCTAGGAATGCCTCTTCGTCTTCACTCACATGATCCTTTTCATTGTCATTATCATCTTCGTTTACACGATCCTTTTCATTCTCATCTGCATACATATCGTCTGGTTCATCCTCATTGGACAAGTTACATGAGACATCTTCGGGTCGTGGTGAATAGGAGACAGAAGTATTTGATGGTTGATCGATAGACTGCGAGGACTGATCGTGGCTCTGGTGGTCTTCAGGTGATTTCTGTCTTTTCTTTGCGTGTGGCGTCTCTGGGATAACCAAGTCGTTGTCCTGGTGACAAAGATAAAAAAGAACGAGAAACATTGACAACGAGAATGGGAATTGACATTGGGAACTAGGCTGCACTAACGAACTTGTCATGTTGTTGGCCACTGTTTCTAAAGTTCATAAACCAGACATGGTCATTGTGGTCATCCAAACTGTCTTAATGTTTGGAAGAACATCATATTCAGAATTAATATTACTAATTGAAGATTCAGGCGAAGAAGTTGGACAGCCTAAAAGCTGCAAGATAGTTGAAACCCCCCACCGAGACCCAAAAATCAAGAGTCTGTTTTGTGGTCCCTTGAAGAAATGAATGAACAACTTTTGTCAAGTCTACCTTGAGGTGCTTCAGTCATGAACCACTTTCCCCTCCTCCCAGCCACCCTGCATTACCCGACAAAACAACTTGGGTTTATCAGATACTTACTGGCACCTTCTCAGGGGATTCCCAATCATTGTCATCACTTAACAAGCTGATAGACTGGTTGAGTATGGTAATGTCTCCACCCCTATATTCTTCTCCACTCTCTTCTTCGACACTCCTGTATTTGTCATTTTCATCACTTTCGTCGTCAATACTTTTGCAGTGATCGCCCTTTAAGCGACTGTTTTGTTTCGTTACCCGTGCTGCTTCTCTTCCATCATCATCATCTTCACCATTGTGCTCATCGTCTTCATCTTCAGTCAAATCAACTTTGTCTTTCAAAATATGGGCATTCATGTCATTATCATGGTCTGGTCCATGATTCTCATCATCATCTTTCTCATCGTCTTCATCTTCAGTCAAATCAACTTTGCCTTTCATACTGTGGGCATTCATGTTATTATCATGGTCTGGTCCATGATTCTCATCATCATCATCTTTCTCATCGTCTTCATCTTCAGTCAAATCAACTTTGCCTTTCATACTGTGGGCATTCATGTTATTATCATGGTCTGGTCCATGATTCTCATCATCATCATCTTGCTCATCGTCTTCATCTTCAGTCAAATCAACTTTGCCTTTCATACTGTGGGCATTCATGTTATTATCATGGTCTGGTCCATGATTCTCATCATCATCATCTTGCCCATCGTCATCATCTTCAGTCAAATCAACCTTACCACTCACACTCTCATGATCCATGTTATTATTATTGCCTGACCCTTGACTTTGATCATCATCATCAACAACATCAATATTACCATCTTCAACATCATCATCATCGTCACCATGCTTATCATTGTCATCATCATCATCATAGCTCATGATGCCTGTCATTTGAATGTCACTCGTGGGGCTTTGTTCCTTCTCATTTAGCTTGTCGCATTCATCTGACTCTATGTCACGCTCTTGATCATCATTAGTGTCACGCTTTCCAAAGTCACGCTTTCCAAAGTCACGCTCTTGATCGTCATAAGTAACAAGCTTGCCAAAGTCACGCTCTTGATCATCATAGGTGCTATCACGCCTCTTGTCATCACGACCATCTTTGCTGTAGCTATGAACAATATTGTCTTTCTCATCTCCCAGTTTTTTTGCTCCCCAATTTTCGTTTTCTTTTTCTTCCAAACAACTTCCCAAAACTGCTGTCTTCAAATGAATAACTTCTGTTGCTTTGGGTACTGTTCTCTCCTTACTTTCTTCATTTTGTTGTGATTGTCTTCGTCCGTTGATTCCATCATCAACTTCCATTACTAGCACCATGTCATCTGAATTAACAGGCTCAGTTGTTGTACGATTCAATCTTCCCATATTGTCAGTTTTCATTTCCTCATTTTTGTCATCCAAATTAAGGATTCCTTCTAAAGGTTCTTGAAGAGTGTCCTCGCTACAAGTCCTCTTCCGTACAGCTTGTGTTTGGAATATTCGAACCTCTTCAATATCATCATCATCAAAGCCTTCATTCCATTCTTCTTCACTTTCTTCCTGATTGTTTTCTTTGGCTTCCACATTCCCTGTCTCATCTTGCCATATGGCATTCAAAAGCTCTTCTGCAGATAAAGAACATCTGATGACGTCTTCTTCTGGGTCTTCACTTCCATTTTTTTCCTGTTGTTCTTCGTGGATGGTTCTGGAATCCTGGCAAGCCTTTACCAGCTCAAAGAGCTCCAATCTAAAATTCAGAAAAATGGCATTACATATTCTATACTGTGTATTCAACTTCTAAATTCCAATTGGAATGCAGTGGAGTAAGAGCCACTCTGTGGATTCCACTGTTAATTCGCATTTATTTTATTTATTTATTCCATTTCTTTACATGTAGACCCCTTTGCGCCACAATTCCCATCTTGATTCAATATGAAGTCTTACCTATCTGCTAGACCAATGGTATCATCTATGCAGGACTGAGGTACATTAACCGATGCTGTGTAGATATACTGCAGTACGCAACGCACTGCGTCTGTTTCTACGTCACTGAATGATAAGTGTATAGGTTTATCTGTTGACTGCTGTCCATCAGCGACGACATGGGCTTCACTTATCATCTGGAATACAGAAACCATCATCATTGGATAACGTTTTTAGGTAAAGAGTTCATTTCGTATACACATGAAAAACTGCTTGACGGAACGTGCGGTGCCTTGTTGATAAGTAGAGAAGTTTTCTTATGAGTATGAAAAACTTAAGGTACGGAACGTGCCTTGCCGTGACCGTGTCAGTGCCGTGCATGGAAACATTCGACATTCGGTGCGCGCCGTAACCGTGCCGTGACTTTTCACACTCATACGAAATCTGCTCTATCATTAGCCCTCCCCCCTTTGACCTCAAGGAAAAAGCCTGGTCAGTTGAAACGAACGAATTGGTGGATGAGTGAGGAGTGAGTGGTGAGACCGATCGGACGGACGGACAGACAGACAGAGGGATGGATGATTGAGTGGATTGAAGGACGAATGAAACACCAAAATAAACTATTTAATCTTTCTGAATACTCACATTTGCCAACACCTGTGATCTTGATGCTAACATAAATGAGTGAGCTGGAATATTCTCGTTACCCTTGGTTACCATCATAACATCACTGAGCATCTTGTTGCCCACCATCTTGGACATGTCTTGAACGAAAACTGATAAAGATGAGGGAACGTTGTGGTCTCCCTGTAATGCAAGAGGTCAAGAGTTACATCTTTATAGACTCTTTTAGCTTGATCGTATTTTTTTCCAATTACACACCACGTGTGTTGTTTCCACATTCATGCATGTGTATTTTCACGTTAACGCAGAAAGTGCATTTTTATATTTTTTTGAGATTATTATATATGGCACGTCCCGAAGTGAAGGCATTCAAAAAACCACTCACTATAACATCTTCAGCGTTGTAGCGCACGAGATGCCCAGTTTTTAAAGGGAGTGTTTCTCAGTAGCATGAAATTTCTGACTGCTTAAAAATTCTTCTCCATGACTACTCCATAGCAGTGTATAGTTTACCTTATTTGTCTGATTATTAGGACCAACTGGAAGGCAAAACCCACTGGAAGGGAATACCTCATCATCATCATCATCATCATCAGGATCAACAGAACTCTTTCTTGGTGACTCTTGAGATCCATCACGATCATCATCACCATCACCTGCTAACTCCAGTAATATATTCAGATTAGCAGCTTGTGATGCTGGTGTTAGTTCAGATTCCGACATCGTTTTATTGGGTTTGTCTGAGGTCCCTTCTTCATTGTCTTCACAAATGTCTTCGCTTCTCTTTGCAGTATTTTTAGCCAACCCTTCTTGTGTCTCTGGACGTACGGACACTTTACGTTGGTTTGTGCTCGAGGATTTTCTGGAAGTTTTCTTTGGTTGTTTTGGTGATGTAACTGGTAACAGTCCTGGCACATAGAATTCGTTGATAGATGATTCTGTGTCATCTAAAGATGCCATGGACCACAAAGGAGCAGAGCGACCAGCCTAAGGAATTGTGCAATATATTTATTTATACTGTATGTGCATGTGATGCAAACTCTGTAATCTGTCTAAAAGTTTCATGCAGACTCCAAAGCAAAAAACAAATGCATGCAGTATAATTATCCAGAAAACTTTGCAAGTTTGTTATATAAACAGCAGCAGCATGATCCAGGGGGGGGGGGGGGGGTCTTAGAGTCCCTGTGACCCTCATTTCATTAGCAGTTTATTTGTAACATCAGAATAAATAAATAAATTTGTAACATCAGAATAAATAAATCAAAGAAAATAAAAAAATATAGTTGTGCATTAAAACATTTACCGTTACACTTGCGGCTGGCTGTTCATTAGATTCTTCATTTGTTTCTGTTGTAGCTTCTTCATCAGCGACATCAAGGAAACTCAGAAAAGATCTGCACATATCTGGACTTGCTAACATGTCAGAGAGCAATACAACAGTCGTGTCACCAGACATTGGTTTGCTAGATGTGCCAGGGGTGCAGCTGGAATCCCCTTCTACTGCTAGATCTTCTTTATCTTGATTTGAATTCTCTGCGAGAGCACTTTTAGTTTCTTCTGTGACCTGGTCATTTGACTTTACTTCTTTCACAATCTGCAAAATAAGAAATGGAATAGAAATATAACTTGAAAAAAATCAGTTCGGAAAGACAAATATCATTACAAAATAATCAGACACAGGATGGGGAAATGATGTTAGGCCTCCTTACTCTATCCTCAATGATCTATTGTGTGATAAAATCAAATTTCATTTTCATATAGGAAGGACCTGAATGCACCAAAGCACTGCTGCTAAGCAACTCAAATCTAACTCTGTAGAAGGCCAACTAGACTTTGAACAGTCCCTCCTTTTCCCTACTGGAAACTGTCACCCTGAGTTTTGGTAGCTGTTTACAGTCTACAACTTGTATTTACAGTATGTACAGTTTGTATTGAATGTAAATCACTCTAAAGGGGTCTACTCATTAAGTTCTACCTTTCTGTTGTGATTCTCCAACTAACTTGGGTTGTAAACTCATATGCTTTTCTTATAAATGTATATAACTTATTCATCACTGTGATGGAGAACATACCTTGGCATTCACTTGCTCTACTTTGAGGAACTGCTCAGCCAAGGAACTGGGTGCAAGAGCTGGAGTACAAGATATGCTATCTTCATCAGAATCATCATCCTGCACACAATATTAGAAAACAAAGTTCATTATGGCAAGCATAGTTAGCATAGCAGTTTGGGTTTTTCCTAGGATGAAGCATCACTCTCCTTCTGTTATTGTCCCATATTTTGGTTATACAGAAAAAAAAGGAAAAAAGAAAAAAAAACAAACCCTGTTGCAAACTACTTGAGCTGCTCTTGCTGCAATAACATTCTGTGTTTCTTCTTTACTCCTCAATAACAGAGCTGGAATCACTTCATTGCTAAAAATAATAAAAAATAAAATCCATATTAAAAAGAAAATTGTGATGTGACAAAGGATGCACCAAAATTTCTTACTCTTTTTTTCTTTTTCTCTTTGGTTTTCTGCCATCATTTCCTGGAGGTGGTGGAGGTGCCATGGATGCAGACAATGCCATAGCAAGCCGTGTTTCTTCATCAACATCCCTATAAATAATGTTCAATATAGATTTAAGAATTCCACCATACATGTAAGTAATATAACATCTATTCTAAACACAATTGAATAACCCAAGGAGGGGAGGGGGAGAAGGAGGGAGAGAGGTGAGGAGGGGGTGGCAATAGAGCTTGTTCCTTAATATCTCTACTGTAGTTTTTGTAGCAGGAAAAAACAGAGACTATAACTGACTATACACCCCTCCAAGCACCTGTCTCCCAGGTTACCCTCCACAATTTTCTGGTACATTAACCTTCTGGATGTAGAGAATAACTACAAATTATGTACAGTAAAAGTGCACCCAGCTAAGGTTTCAACAAGTCTAATGCATTTGTCTTTCATCAACATGTGATGTATCACACAAGATTATTAAAAATAGAGTGTACCTTAAATCTTTACCAACTTTACGTTTCTTTCTTGCCTGGCCTGTTTTCTTTTTTCCATCTTCATTTGGTCTAGCTTCTGTTCTTTCCTCTGTCTGGTGGCTTGTGGATTCCATCTCCCGCTGATGCTGATCTTGTTGCTTCACAATTTCAAGCAGCTGATGTGCTGGAACATTATTTTCTTGAGCACACTTCTTAAGGTGGGGCTGCCAAGACTTTAAAGACAAAATACACAGTGATTTTAATGTGTATATAAGTAACTGTGGAAAATATTCATTATATCTTAAAATGGGAGACTGGTGGTCATAATTAACATGAAAATGAGGCCAGTTGGCCCAGTTTTTTGAAAAACGATGCAATAATTGTGGGAACAAAATAATTGTCTTTAGTTAATGTGACAGAATGGTTACTGGTCTTTTCACTCAATACACCCAAGCAAAAAGGATCTATTGCTGGATAACCATGTAAGCACATAATATATACAGTATATACTAGTTATACAATGGCTTTGAGTGGCATACTGTGGAATATCCCACAAGTCACTTGTAGTTTGTAGTATACACACGAGCCTTTAGGCGAGTGTTCATACAAAGAAAATACAAGTGACGAGTGGGATATCCACGGTATACCACGAGAAACCATTGTATAACCATTTTATCCCACACCATAGAAAATACAAATGCATAGATTCAATGCGCAGTGCATGATGGGAATGAAGAGTGAAATACCGACAAATATACAACGGCTTTCCTGTATTCTGATTGGCTGTATTTTCTATGCTGTGGGATAAATAGAAATATCTCACCTTTTTTGATTTGAATTCCTGATTACACAATGGACAGCTTATTGTATTTTTCTTAACATCATTTTTTCTTGCATCTTGTACATTCTTCTCTTCTGTTGCTTTTTCCATTTGATCACAGCACTTATTGATATGTTGCTGTCTGCGCTGTGAGTTCATCTTGGACAAATCTTTGTGGCATATCTGGCAAAAGTAAAGTCCATCCTCCCCACCGAATGCATCAACACTTCCCTGACCAGTTTCCTGGACTTCCTTTCTCTGATATTCAAATGCAATCAATTGGTCTTGTAGAATGCTCAGAGAGCTTTTTGGATCATTTTCTGGAATTTCAGTTTTATTCTTAGAAGCACCTTCACTGTCAAGACAACTATTGACGTGTTCATTGATTTTGCTTCGTTCTATTAACTCATCAAACACTTTACTACATACTGGACACTTAATTTCTGATGTGCTTTTTACTGTATTTTCTTTACTTGTTTGTTCAGATTCATTATCAAGTCTTGTTACTCTTTTATTATGATGCTCAGGGCTGTGAATGCCATCTTTTTTATCATCATCATCATCTTCCTCTCTTTCATCATCACCATCATCTAGTGAATCAGCAGATTTTGAATTATTCTTCTGATCAGCAGTCCCTGACTCATCACCACTGATATCTCTATTACTTTCTTCACTATGTTGATCATCTGTTCCAACGTTTCTTTTATTCTTTCTTAAATTCAGTAATGCTTTCTTGCTTTTTCCTTGAGTTGTAGTTGATGTAAATTTAACAAGTTCTATATCAGGTACAAGAAAACGTATAGACTTTTTAACAGGCTGATTAAAGTCTTCCTCATCACTTGAATTGCTGGATTTAGCTTTCCTTCCTTTTCTTTTCTTCCCATTTTTCTTTTCTTTTTCACCTGATTTATTAATAAGATTTAAAGCCTGTTGTGACTTCTTATATCTGCTAGTACCCAAACTTGTTGACTCCTCATCCTTACTAGGCCCTCTCTTTCTTTTTACACCTAAAGGTGTTTCTCTATCTTTAACTGAGATATCTTCATCTGAATTGTAATCGAATGCTGATGTTTGGCTTTGGTCATCATTACTGGATGAAGCTGCTGTACTATGTGTCTTTCTTCCTACATGACGTTTTTTGTTATAACACTTTGACTTTGGGCTTACCACAGTTTTAGTAGCCTTTACTCCATCATTCTCAACCCTAGCATTCAATTCACTGTCATCTCCAGGACCTTGGTCCTGTGCTTTTCTTCTTGATAAAGGTGCTTTAGACTTTAGTTTTCGCTTCATCTACGTGGACTTTTATGCATAGCTTATGTTCCCACAGTTTATGTACAACAATTATCAGCACCACAATTACAACCTAAGCCAGGCTTGAATAACAGTGTAAAATGTTCAAGCCCTAAAAATATTTACAACACATCTACAGCATATGCGAATCAAGAATTTTAATGCTGCAAGATAATTCTTTTTTATATAGATATGACGATAACCATTCACGCTTTTCTTTCCTGTATTATAAGGACAATAAACAGCCAAGAGATCCACGCAGTTCACAATAACAAGAGCTACTTATCAGACTTTCTTTCTTCAATACTATTCTTCATCTTCAGTTGAAAATCTTTAGCTTGCTGTTGGCTCTTGTCCCAGCGATTTAGCTGTTCTTCGGGCTTCGTCACAAATCGATGCCTGTTGTAAAAAGCAAGGGTTATAAGAGCTAAAGCACCACCAAATACTACAGGGAAGGTAGCAGCTCGGACACCCATCGTCTGCTGTTTGTAAAACGTGTTTTGAACTTTTACTTTGGCGCTCGTCTAGACTCTCATGGGGAAACCCGCTGAATATCACACAGGGAGCCCAGTTACCAAAACTAGTCATCATTTTATTCCTTTCTATTCATTTAATTTCATATTTGAATGAGAGTTAAAATCATAGAAAAGGACATCGCCTTTGCATATGGCATAACTTTATTGCGTTTAAGAGGGGATGTCAGCAAAAATCGAACATACGCCGGCAACAGTCAAAAATTCGATTTCGCTCATATTTTGGAATTAGGTAGGCCTATATGCGAAATATATCATGGTATGTTTCATTTGTCGAAATATAGCTTCATTTCCGAGAAAAACGAGAAAAACGAATTTGTCAATAATTGACCCTTTGAGAGAGCCAAAATATACTCCAACTTCGGGGGGCTCGCGTGCCTTTGCAAAAATATCTACATGTTTAATTCTTAAACAACCGTTTTATATGATGTTTTAACTTTAAAAAGCTGAAATTTCATTGTCTTCCAATAAATTTATAACGGTGAAAAAAATTTATTTACCTGGGTACTTTGACGCCTTGTGAAAAGTAACGAATTTTCAAAAAAAGTTTTCACCGTGTGCTAAATAAAATAAAAGACCGATATTAAGATAATGAAAAGTCGAAATAATATTCTAACCGTGACTAAAAGCTTTTTTGGGGGTTTTTATTCTGCGACGAGAAATAAAAGTTTAAAGTTGGAGAAATTTGTTATACTTGGCGAGACTTTTAATGTTGACTGTTTTAAAATTTATCTAACAGCCCGTGGTAAACACATTTTTTCTTTTTATTTCTTTCTTCTTAAAGCGTATAGGTTCATAATTACTGTCCGTAAAAATCCTTGTTGGTCCAGTAAAGCCTACTTCTATAAAAGCTGAAACGTAGAAGGATATTTCCAGTAGATTTTCCCTTTAGTAAATGCGAACGTGACATGTACATTCGTGACTCGGCGTTATCAAAGGCCACACCTAATTCTTTGTTGAATGCCGCGTCTCCCGACTCCTTGGTCACACTTATGGTCACGCAACGGCTATTTGTAAAAGAACCCGCTTCGACTCCTATCTAAAAAAATTGCATCTTTCTTAGAGCTAATTTCAATTGTATTAATCCACACCATGTAGTGTTACTGCAGTAGCTTGAGGTGGTACTTTGCTATCTTACGATATTTTGCTCTTTTAGGTAATTTTTAAATTCATTTGATTGAGCGCACCGGCCGCCGTTCTTTGAAATTTCTCCAACTTTAAAATTTTATTTCTCGTCGCAGAATAAAAACCCCCAAAAAAGCTTTTAGTCACGGTTAGAATATTATTTCGACTTTTCATTTTCTTAATATTGGTCTTTTATTTTATTTAGCACACGGTGAAAACATTTTTTGAAAATTCGTTACTTTTCACAAGGCGTCAAAGTACCCAGGTAAATAAATTTTTTTCACCGTTATAAATTTATTGGAAGACAATGAAATTTCAGCTTTTTAAAGTTAAAACATCATATAAAACGGTTGTTTAAGAATTAAACATGTAGATATTTTTGCAAAGGCACGCGAGCCCCCCGAAGTTGGAGTATATTTTGGCTCTCTCAAAGGGTCAATTATTGACAAATTCGTTTTTCTCGTTTTTCTCGGAAATGAAACCATATTTCGACAAATGAAACATACCATGATATATCTCGCATATAGGCCTACCTAATACCAAAATATGAGCGAAATCGAATTTTTGACTGTTGCCGGCAAATTTTGATTTTGTTCGATTTTTGCTGACATCTTCTCTTAAAGGTTTTTTTACTAAGAAATTTGCTAAGTACGGGATCATGTGTTGACACACAGGGATCCCACACTGCCAAAAAATCTAGCCATTCGCATTCCTTTAATATTATTTTTACAAAGCTTTTATATATACATGTACCACTTGTCTATGTAACATAATAAAAGGTTCGCTTTTGTTTTTAGCGGGGAACCATCATGCTCTCAAACACAGGGATCCCGAGCAAAACAAAATTCGGACAACTGAAATCGCTTTTTTATATCCTAAATTTCAGGAGATTTTGTTAGAAATAAAAAGAATTCTCTATTTCCTTATTATAGCGGAAATCTGTCAAGGTTTTCCGGGTACTAGTCGGTGCATGTTTATGTGTAATCTATTGAAGTGAGACTAGCCAATGAGAAGGCTCTAAAGTCACGAGGAGTACATGATAGATATTTTACCCTTAGATGTAAGCAGACCTGATGCAGTAAAACAGACATTTTTTGTCATCCTGGAACACTAAATTATAGTAAGACTAATTCCCTTCGAGGTGGGTATTATACTTTATATTTCTAATATTTGATCTTCGTAAAATTTAACTAAGGAAAATCTCTCGGTAATCGTCTGTCGTGTCCTCATGCTCGACGTTCATGTAAGCTTATGTTGTCTAGCTTGTCTGTTGAACATCTCCAATACCGTGGACTTTGATATCTCTGATCATTTGCTTTTGCTGTATTAGGTATTCTACTTCATGATGAGAGTTTTTCTCCCTAAAATGTGAGCCAGAAATATCACACTTTATCAAAAATACAAAACTTGACTTGAGCAATGTTCTCATGATCACCGGTACTATAATTTAAAGTTTAACGTTTGTCAAACGTTTTACGAATTATAATCACCTTGGAGCAATAGGAGGTGTTAATTCAAATAATTGGCTATATTGTGACAATCTTACGACCCTCATAGTACTATGTTCTTTGGCTTTCTGACAACAGTTGTAACATGTGACTTACTTTGGATGGGGGGGAGGGGGAGTTGTTACTAAATAGTTAGGGGGGGGGGGTGAAAACTCTTGATTCAAACCAGAAATATGAGTAAATTTTATTGGTTACAAACTCCAATGTAAAATTAATTATACGGAGCCAATAAAATACATTGTTATTGTCATATGGGTCTGTCATGGAATACAACCTAAAACTGTACCCCCATTATTTTGAAATTGCAAAAAATGTACCCTCCCCCACTTTCAATTGATCTTGAAAATTGTACCCCTCTCTAAAATCACCACCCCCTGGGACGTAATAAATGATGGGTCCCTTGATCTGTACTCCATGTGTATTGTATAAGGGTTATGTTGTGTCTACAAATAATCTTATAAAAATATGAGATTCTTTGATTCATGTTGATGTATACTTGTCCTGTCATATACAGAACCGCCTAGCAGATATAATCAAGCATCATGAGGTTAGTTATCTTGGACCATGCCGATGATGTGTCTGAATGGGCTGCCAAATTTGTCCGAAACAGAATCTTACAGAAAAAACCTGGGCCAGATAACTACTTTGTTCTTGGCCTTCCAACAGGTATATATACACAGTCTATTGATTAATAATCATTTTATAATAAAACCTCTTTTTATAAGCTTAACTGAAACAGTGTTCCAGTGGTAGTGCTGCAAGCTTGTGAACAAGGTGCCTTTCACACCGACTATTCATATTTTATATATATTCTATACATACTTTACTGCAAAGTATGGCAGCTGGATCTAGCTGGAATTAGCCATTAATTCTGAGGTTGAGGTAAAATCTGGATTGAGTTGACTTTGCAGTAACAAATGATATAATGAGAAGTTTAGATACTATTGTATGGTGATATTTTGGATAGTCTCCACCATCCATCATCAGATTACGTCCCATAAAACAGTCCCACAATGCACCGCAATGCCAACGCGATCCAGCTTTTTCCTCAAACTTGGAATGGCTTAATAAGTTGTTTTATATGACAGCATATTTTATCATTATAAAGAGAATGCTTGGCACCTTTTAAATATTTTAATCCCTTATGTGTACTAGTTGGTAAAACAATAACTGAATATTTACCACCTGGTGAGGGGGGGGGGGGGGGGTTTACCAACTGAATGGGGGGTCAGCTAAAAATTGACATATATCAAAGGGGTGATCACTAAGTAGCAGCCACTGGAAAGGGGGGGAGGTCATAAAACCCTAAGGATATCTGAGAATGAGAACCATACAACTGGTGTAAATCAGCCAACATGTATTTGTTTGGTTTTTATATTGTTTACTTTTTTAACATCAAGACAAGCATGTAAGACGGTATAACCTATTTTATTTCTCCCCTTCAAATATAGGTGGTACTCCAAAGGGCATGTACAAGAAACTTGTTGAATTTTATAAGAAGGGTGAAGTGTCATTTAAATATGTGAAAACATTCAACATGGATGAGTATGTTGCGTTGCCGAGAGATCACCCAGAGAGCTACCACTCCTACATGTGGGAAAACCTCTTCAAACATATTGATATTGATCCAGAAAATGTTAATATCCTGGATGGAAATGCCAAGGACCTGGTTAAAGAGTGTGACAATTATGAAAAAAAGATCAAGGAAGCTGGGGGAGTTGACCTGTTTGTTGGCGGTAAGTATAGGACCAAATCAGTAAGCTTGGTTAACCACCCAATCAGTGCAGTCAGCCCCTACATCAGTACAGTTGGTCCCCTCAAATCAATACAGTCAGCCCCACCAAATCAGTACGTCGGCCCACCCCTAAATCTGCCCCTGCCAGTGAATATAATATTTGTTCTTGTGTATGTATAGGGATTGGACCAGATGGCCATATTGCATTCAATGAACCAGGTTCTTCCATGAAGTCCAGAACTCGTGTCAAAAGTCTTGCCAAAGAAACTATAGTAGCCAATGCACGCTTCTTTGGCAATGACATCAGTAAGGTTCCAACTATGGCCCTGACGGTTGGTGTTCAGACAGTAATGGATGCTCATGAGGTATATGACGTATTTGGTAATAGTATAATAATACAGTTTAATATAATTTTAGACTTGAATATAGAGTTTCATGCACTTTGATTGGTCGAGTGACCGGTGATTATGAGACTATATTCACTGCTTGAGCAGTGATTATGAAGTTTGCCAAAGTTTGCTAGAGCAGATAGAAGTACTACTGAAATATTTTTATCCTGAATTTTGTCTTTTCTCTGATATTCAAGTCCAAAATTATACTAAAACAATATTATTCACCTCATTATCAACTGAATGCCATCCCCAGCTTTTAGAAATGGAGTTTTTACCAAGATACCAAGACCAACTTTCTTTCTTTGGTTTTGATACGAGGGCCATTATTGAAGCATTTTAAAATCTTTGGAATCCACTTTCACCAAAGTGCTAAGCAAGGGGCTTTTAAAATTTGCAATTGTTGAGGATAAACAAGAATGCCACTTGGACCATCCCTTCTGATGATCATTTGATTTCTTTGCAGGTGATGATTCTGATCACAGGGGTTAACAAAGCTTATGCTCTCCATAGCAGCATAGAACGAGGTGTCAATCATATGTTCACTGTGTCAGCATTCCAGCTTCATCCCCATACCATCTTCGTGTGCGATGAAGATGCCACTATGGAGCTCAAAGTCAGGACAGTGAAGTATTTCAAGGGTCTTATGGATGTACATAACAAATTAGTTGAATTTCCGGAAGACCCCACTGCACCTCCATCGGCAAAACGTTTGAAATCATTAGACGAATCGAAGTGAGCCTGAAATTGCAGTTAAAAATGACTGTGTTGAAGGAAAGGAAGTTGAAAAATTATACATTTTTTATTTCATTTCCACGTATAACGAAACGAAACCTCAGAGATTCGTCTCGTGCATGGTGTTGAGAGACACGAAAAACTGGTACGCTGTACCTACGAATTATCTTTATATCTTTATATCTTTATTTGTTTTTTTGTTGTTGTTTTTTGGGTTGTATTTTTTATTTTCTTCTCCTGCAATACCAAGGAATAGATTCAAAATTATATTAGTATGAAATCTAATTGTTTAAAACAATAAAATCATTTGTAATGTATGTGAGTCGCTTTATTTTCTTTAGTCAGAATAGACCACATGACGTCAAAGCTTCTCAACTTTGGGGGGGGGGGGGGATTTCGATCTCCTAAGTACTGGACCCTTTTTCCCCCTCCAATGGGCTGCACTCCGACGTGCTGCAAATGGGACAAGACAGCGCATGCCATAACGAAAAGCATTATGGGTGATTATTTGTGAGCACATGAAAAATACATCAGTTTGAAAGTAGCAAACAATCCCGTTACCCAAACTCAACCGTGGTCCTGGAAAAAGTGTCTAGGAATTAATTTTAGATTTTTTAGTATTTCGCCTAGAAAAAGAACTCGAAGGTCCATAATGCATTGTAGTCTTGGTACATTTATTGTCATGCTGTTTTACTCCATTGCTTTATTTTCTAAAATATGTGCTTGTGGGCCACACGCGCGAGTAGTATCTGTGTACCGAGTTTGTACTATCTAAAAGAAACCAGTCTGTAAGATTGTAAGATAATTTTGTTATGCATTCGTTATTTTAAGAACCGTTTTTTTTTTGTTTCGTTCTTCGTTTCTTCGTTTGAAAATTGTCTATACTTGTGCCTACCTTTTGAAGTGTTCGCTTGTGGACGAGGTACTCCTCCATATAACTAGTAGTGGGCATTTTTACGTAGTGTTAGTAGTACTGATTTCTACTCGAATTAGTAACAATCTCCGTCATATTTTAGTTGTCACTTAGTTTAAATGGCCGTCAAACAAGGACCTTGCTCTACTTAACTGGGTCTTTCTTGTGGTTTTGAATTTCGAAGAAGAGGTTTGCATTTCGACACAAGAATAATGATTCAACAATTTGTTGTGATACTTTCTAGTCCAAGAAATTAAGATCGTTTAATTTGGACATGAATTTAAATAAAGTTTAATGCAAAATAAACAAGAAAATAATTGGATTCAAACTACGAATTAAATCAGAATGTTTCAACCAATTTGTCACCTAGATTACCTAATTTTTACATCTCGACTTGTACATGCTGTTCTTCAAACAACCACAGTAGGTATAATGGTAGAGTTGGAGGATGAAAGGTGTACTTCCTGAAGTAGCATTCTTCCTGGTTTTGTTCGGCAGTGCAAGTATGTCTTTTCCATTTTTACCTCAACAGCATAAAAAGTGTGCATTGGAAAGATCAGTTTGGTTAACTATCGGCTTCTGCTTCAGTGGATTATTTCATGTCCCTTGGCAACTAAGATTTATGTTTTACTGAAGTTTAAAAAATCTTGAGCTGGTTGAAAAATCACTTGCTTTTTCATTTCTTTTTTTCCCTCTCTTTTTCCTTCCTCTCTTTCTTCCTTTTCCCCACTTTTGTTCGTTCGTTTTTTCTTTCTTCTTTCTCCCAAAAGTATGTACTGACATTCTCTTTGCAATGATTTTCTAAACCAGGTTATACCAGGAAAATTAACCCCTTTAAATTTCATGTGATGTCAAAGCAGCCTAATTTGGAGGACAAAACAAAGGAATTTCAATATCCTGAGAATTGGAACCTATTCTTTTTTCCTCCAAATTGAGCTGCATTCCGACGTGCTGCAAGGGGGTCTATATTCAAACCCCTAAAATTCCATCACAAAAGATGTTATTTCTTTAACTAAAACAGATACGATAACTAGTCTTATCCAAAGCGTGGGCGACAATCATCAAACCTGTCTATGAGTATGGAAACTGCACAAGGTATTGACAGTCTTGTGGCTATGACCTGAGGTATAATCACAAAGTACTTAATCACAGCATCATTAATAATAAAAAACTCGATCAAAAAATATCTTCTACATTATTGGCCAAAATATATTTTTTGGTCGTGACTCACCCGAATCACTAAAAATGATCTTCCTTTTCCAAGCCTAAAATATAATGCGCAAAAATTATCTTTTTCATTATCTCAGAGCTGGAATGTTTGAAGAACGAAATAAACAACACATTTTTGCTATCGTTTTCGCTTAGCAATTTTGGTTTCTGAAAACCTGTCCTTTAAAAAAATACCAGAAAAAAATAAACACCATGCTAACTTAACAATGAAACAGCCCACTGTACTCATATATATAGCCAAGCAAGGAAGGTGTATTCCATCGAGGCAAATATGGATTATTTGACTTGGTATAACAAGTCTCGTCAGGAGCATCATCATCAAACTTCCCCAACAGTAAAAGATGTGTCAAATACTGATGTTTTTAATAAGTGTGGCATATTTTGTGCTGTAGTATATAATTGTTAATTAGATTTTGTCAGTGATAGTGTTCATCCCTTCTATCTTCTGCGATAGCTCGGAATGATTGGTTCAATGAGTACTACACTGCGACATGTAAAGGTAAGTGCTATCTATCAGTCTGTTTTGACAATTATATTGTGGGACTATGCTTGGATCTTTTACACGATACGATAACAGCTTTAGTTCTGAGAGGGTGATATTTGTACTTAATTGTCTGTATTTTTGAAGGATTTTTAATGGGATTCTGAGTCATATTCCGTGTATATTTGTGTCGACCAACTGCATTATTTCGATAACAAATCAGTTCCTTCAACTTTTCTAGGACTTTCTTATTTCTCTTAGGCTTCTTAGTTCGAGACAACACAGTGAAACCTCAAGCAATGGCAAAATTTCTAGATTGAGTTGAATTGAATTGAATTGAATTCAAAGCCCCAGTTCTTTCCCATCATGTTATCATTTCAGGTTGTAATCTGTAATCACCGGTTACTAAGTAAGAGTACTAGCTCTTTCCCTGATAATGTCCAAAGAACTGACTGCAGCTTATCGCATGTAAAATTACAGCCGAGTTCAATGAAATCTCGTTGGTTTTGTGTTTGCGCATGCCTATCTATTTAACCCTCGGGCTGTACGCCTGTAATTTGTGTATATATATTATTATTATTAGCATGGCATATGAAAACAGATAGTTAAGATAAAAACACCAGATAAAAAAAACTCAGTTGAATGCAAAGGTGTTTTATGTAAGAAGCGAACGAGTAAATCCCATCTGCAAGGAGAAAAAAGCAATCAAAAGAAACAGAAAGAAGACTGAAAAATAAAAAATAAAAATTGATAAACGGAAAATTGCCTTTTTCATTCTTCTTGTATAGTTTTTACGGTAGTATTTGAGTACATATATACCAGATGTACTAGTTCAAGCGAAGCTCGACAAATGTACATGGTCTTGTCATTGGATTATGAGGTGAAGTTTGTCAAGTTAGAAGACGAAATACTTGTCTAAGGCACTCAATTGGTGGAACCTTAACCTATAAAAGAAGGTTTGCGGTTTCTGGTCGACTTGTTCCTTCAAATAAAAATGCTTTCAGAACTCACGGCTCCGGGACTAAACTCGATCAAGATAAATGAATAGATAAAAACAATGTTTGGCAAGGACAACACACGTTTACTGAACACACTAAAGTCTTCATATCCTTGGCTCTTCTAAGCCCTCATCTGGGACTGTTAGAAAAAAGAAGTAAATTGGTGTACATAGGATGAATATGGAGAAACAATTGCTTGGCTTGAACCCAAGGTAGGTAGGTAGGTACGAAGGTCAACTGTGGGTACAAGAAAATAGCCATACGTCGCCAAGTGCCGCATGGTTTTGTTTTTGGATATCGGCGTGAACAAGGGGCCTTCTTCGCTTAACTTTGGTATTAAATTTTCTTCAAGAAACACTGAACAAATATATTTCTTTTTTTACTTTTTTTAAGCTCACTATCTATACCCTTCTTACCGCGGAGAAATATAAACTTTCAAATCTCGAAGAATCCTAATGATGATACATGCCAGAGTAGGACCCAAATTGTTAAACAACCACAACGATCATCCTGAAAATCTCGAAACAATCACCAGGATTAAGCTAGGTTCTAGCTAGTTTCAATGCATTTCTGGTTTGAATCGACTACAGAGGAATTTATATCTTGTGTGCATGCGTGGCTTGAGTAATATAGAGACAAAATTATATATTTTACACGTTGCCAGACAAAAAGATGTCACTCAAGATTCCAATAAAAAAATAACTGAGGGCACCACGGATGACTAACTAACAAAAAAATATTGATAGTAATAGTAAAACCTAAAATGTCATTATATATTAATATTATAAATATTAAGTTCAATTTCTGATTGACCTATCAGGTTTTAATGACTCTAATGAAAATAACTGAAAAATGAGCGGAAAGTACAATGTTGCTAATCGGAATAAACTGCTTCATGAAATACTACCGTTTGTTACTGGAAAGTGATAACTGGACTTTAGGAAACCGACACAGGACGAAACACAAAATTCCATATCCCTAAAAGACGATGAAAAGCGAGTCCAAAGATCACTTTCATGAATGTTTCGTGTGTTTATGATCATGCATGGAATTCCTGAAATGGTCAATTCGTAATCTTTCAGAGCTGTGCGAAAGACTTGAAGAATGGATCAAAATCTGCCGAGCTACAAACGTGCTGAGGATAAGCTCATTTTTAAAAGGTTAAATGAGAATTTTTTCTTTTAATCTATTTACCAATGCCTTTCTATTCTATGTAAAACGTTTTTAATGTTTGCACTAACGGGTACTTTCAGGTTTTCCCTGAAAACCTTAATTGACCAATTTACGTGTTAGAGGCGAAATTTTCAAACGACCATTTTGTATTAATTTCATGGACGTTTTGGCGCATGCCATTTCCAGCCTGCTTGTCCTGACTCCTCAAACGGTAGGGTTTGGGGACGAGAACTCCCGGCCTCTCGCTCTTTTAGCACTGGAGCCGAAAGAACCCTTCGGCCCCAGGGTACCGTAGCAGGTCTTAAAAATAGATGATAAAATGAAAAATTTTTGATCAGGAAACACTAATCTCAGCATCCTTTATACCCTTAATTAGTCGGAGCATGCGCGGTACGATCTCAAGTAAGCTTGCAAGTTTTGAGCAAGCGCGCGGCATCGACTAAAGTAGTTCGATCAACAGGATTTAGCACATTCACTTGTTTCGATTATTTCCGGCTTTCCGTTATCCTTGTAAACTTTCAGTCTATTTTCTCGGTAAGGCTAAGTTCAGTTGCTACACACCAAGCTTACGTATACGCGGATGAAACTGGATAGACTAATGAACGTTAATGTTCAGAGTATCGATACAATTTGCAGGTTATTTTTACTACTGATCACAGAGCCAGAACTGATGGATACGTGATCAATCTGACCTTGAATCTGTTGAATAGCATTGGCAAATTAAAACGTCTTCACGATTGTTAAAGTCAGTGGTCGGCGATAAAGAAAAAGGCAAAATAAATAGTCAATGATTAAGCAGCATCTAAGTCAACCGGCAGAAAACTCGACATCAGTTCATGAAATTAGGGCAATTTAACCTAATATTAAATGCCAATGTGAAGAATTAAACCAAGCAGGTGCTGCCAGAAAAAGCAGAAAATTAATCCAATTTGTTTTGCGTTTTCAGAGCATCGACTCAACGACTCCAACTTTCTAGCGCTGAATGTTCAAGCACCAATGAATTTACGGCGGAAAAGGTATTTAATAAGAGGGCGACGGCGCCAAATACGCCCGTTATTTTGAGATAATATAGGGTATGTTTTGCGCTATGAAGCCTTAATATGACTAAATAATTGATTGATATCAGATGAAGGTTTGATCAGCCTTGGCACAAAGATAATAGAACCAGAAAAGATGGAATTGTTTATGAACAGACCATATTTATTAATTTATTATTGGTTATTATCATGAGTACACAGAAGAAAAAAACATCGTCTCTGTTCAGTGGTCATGTTCAAGCGGTTTTTAAGCCCACCTACGACTTCTTGGAGTGGCCTACGTTACCGGGTTTTTTAAGGGGAAAATTTTTGCCATGGTCGTTGTCAAAACACAAATAGATTCAGCGAGAGTGTATCCAGGATAAGAAAAGGAGAGGCCATTCTAGAGATTCTTCTGGACATTTTTAAAAATTATCAAATTAATATCCATTAGTTTTTAATCGCTACAGCTACATTGTTTCATTATTTATCACTCCCTTTCTAACAAATTAAGGGGGGTCAACGCCACCCTAGGATCCCCTAGTAGCGCCCTTGGATTTCGGTTTTCTGTTGGTGCACCCAAATCATGGAATAGCATACCACTTTTCATAAGACAGGCGCCGGCTAATGTCAAACTTTTAAGAAAGAGCTTAAAAGTTATTTATTTCAAGGAGCTTATAATTCTTAGTAGATACATGTTTGATATAGGCACATTTATATATTTTTTATTTTAACACATTTTTATATCATATATTTCAGTATTATTTATTAGAACTAGGATGGTTTCGTTTTCTCCGTTCGTTTTCTTATAGCTTATGCTAGTCTTATAATTTCAAATATATTTTATACTTATTAAATAATCATGTAAAGCGCTTTGGGCAACTAGTGGATTTAGCGCTATATAAATAAAGTTTATTATTAGCTTATTATTATTTTTAACCTCGGTCTATTCCTGTTAGGGGGTAGGAAAGAGGTAAACAAACCTCGGTCTATTCCTGTTAGGGGGTAGGAAAGAGGTAAACAAACCTCGGTCTATTCCTGTTAGGGGGTAGGAAAGAGGTAAACAAACCTCGGTCTATTCCTGTTAGGGGGTAGGAAAGAGGTAAACAAACCTCGGTCTATTCCTGTTAGGGGGTAGGAAAGAGGTAAACAAACCTCGGTCTATTCCTGTTAGGGGGTAGGAAAGAGGTAAACAAACCTCGGTCTATTCCTGTTAGGGGGTAGGAAAGAGGTAAACAGGAAAGGATAACAGGAAACTATTATTTCAGTTGGGACAAGGGATAACCGCTCGATAAAATAACTTTACGCCATAAATGGTGAATTATCTTTTGACGAATAATTGAAAATAAGCTCTTAGAGATAACGGTCTTGAGTGTTACTTTAGATAATGGATGGTTTACTGTCTGGGAATTATAGCCGGGGATAAGGGTGAACCCTACCTAATATTGAGGGCTACAAACTGGGCCTAGGTTGGTTGATTTGTCCCTACGATGTTCCTTGGACAAAGTCGTCAGAGCCAGGATATGACTGAGAAGAAATTACCTAGAGGAAAGAAAGAATGGAAGGACGAAAAGAAGCGGGAAGGAATGGGTAGTGATGGAGGAAAGAAAGAAAGAAGGAAAGAAGGAAGGAAGGAAGGAAAGAAAGAAGGAAAGAAAGAAGGAAAGAAAGAAAGAAAGAAAGAAAGAAAGAAAGAAAGAAAGAAAGAAACCCACGAAGAACGGGAAATCTCCTATACAAGATTACTACTGTACGTAGCACAAAAAATAATCCGAGATTTCGTAAAAGAGAATATCATACAAACCGGCCCTTGAGCTCGACTTGAGAGTGGAACTTGGATCATGAATACTTGATTAACATCAAAATAGCGTGCGCAGTAATTCAATTAAATACAAAGGTCTTGCGCAGTTGAACCCTGGATTAATGACATTAAATATCATGACAGTTTTCCAATCCTGCTTCATTCTTGACGGTTGAGTTTACTACTAGTGTTATGGTAGCATGTAACGGCTGTTAACTACTCTCTGCTATACGCGAAATTACTTCACACAAAGGTAACATTTTGTTATTGCTAGATGTATCTATTTCATAGTATCTTTATTATAATCCAATAATATAGAAGTATTTAACGGATATATAGGACTAAGCTATGGCTCTGTTCGTGTTATGGAGTATAGACAGGTCTGACTGTACTGGCTTAGTGTGCTTCGATACCGATCATCGGCTGACTGAATAAACCTTGCTAGCGCTTCGTAGAAACCTTTTTATCTTGTGTACCTATGTAAATGCATGTATGTTGAGGATACGAGTGTTGACTTAGAGTTCAATCGTTGTCTGTCAGTGACGGGTTATTTTGGCGCAGGATCTGTGCTGCATGAATAGCTTAAAAAATTATGTCAAAACTGACTAGAAATAGCCTTTATCTTATCCATCTGTTGTTTGATTTTGGGATTGTTTTTAGCGGAATAAAATTGATTCTGTGCGATATTTATATCCTGTAATTCAGACCAGCTATTTAGGTCCTGGATTACTGATAACTCATAAGAATATTGTTGTAGCGTTAGAAACTCCGTTACTATAAAAACAAAACATGCAAATGGATTCTCTCTTAACCTTTCTGTGGGATGTTCACAAGTTAAACGCTGAATATTAAACGGAATCGATGCTCATTTTGCTTCAGTTTTTTAAAAAATTTAAATATGCCTGAGAAATTTATTTTAGTTAACTTAGAAGCTTTTAAATATGGATGTAAAATTGAGTTTTTAAATGATCGTAAAGGGGTACTTGAGAATAAACCCCTGAACACACTTCGAGGTGAGGAAAGCCGCTTTTTATGACTGGAATAGCAAGACGAAGATCAGTCATCTCACTGCGACACTGATCTTTTTAAATTTGAACCAATAAAAAAACGAAGAATTCTTCATTAAATATATCTATTGCCATGAACTCATTAGGCTTGTCTAAGCAGGCACAGTCGGTATTGTGTTAACATGACTTCTACGATAGAAGTCTAATTACAACTTTTCTTATTCAACATGTCCATATTTTTCCCTAACTTTAATTGACAACAACATTGAAAATACATTCAACATGTGTCAGTATTACTTTCCCATATTTTTCCTTAACTTTAATTGACAACAACATTGAAAATACATTCAACATGTCTTGGTATCACTTTCCCATATTTTTTCCTTAACTTTAATTGACAACAACATTGAAAATACATTCAACGTGTGTTAGTATTACTTTCCCATATTTTTCCTTAACTTTAATTGACAACAACATTGAAAATACATTCAACATGTGTCAGTATTACTTTCCCATATTTTTCCTTAACTTTAATTGACAACAACATTGAAAATACATTCAACATGTGTCAGTATTACTTTCCCATATTTTTCCTTAACTTTAATTGACAACAACATTGAAAATACATTCAACATGTCTTGGTATCACTTTCCCATATTTTTTCCTTAACTTTAATTGACAACAACATTGAAAATACATTCAACATGTGTCAGTATTACTTTCCCATATTTTTCCTTAACTTTAATTGACAACAACATTGAAAATACATTCAACATGTGTCAGTATTACTTTCCCATATTTTTCCTTAACTTTAATTGACAACAACATTGAAAATACATTCAACATGTCTTGGTATCACTTTCCCATATTTTTTCCTTAACTTTAATTGACAACAACATTGAAAATACATGTTAAAAATATATCAGGTGTGATATTTTAGGAAATGAGTCAAATGCTCAAGGATATGATCAACAAAGCTCTCGTGCATATCGTTTTTAAAAGTGTTAATTGTTGTTCTCACCCTTGAGATAAGAATAATAAACAGTAACAGTGAAAAACTGATAATTTTTTAACAAGAACTACAGCAAGATAAAGCTAGTAATCTCCAAAGATCAGTATTCGAACAGCCAAACTTCTAGAATATAAAAGTAGGGTCGGTGGCAAGCTGTCAAGTGAACTTGATTCGAATTTATATTTATTAGCCCGTGGTCAGTCTTACCACCTGTTCATCAATGAAATATTTACCGCCAAATTCACTAAAAAAAAACCTCACATACATCTGCAGCAATAGACCCAAGAAATGTCTTGCAGGGCCAATAAACTAGCTCGTCCAATCAACAGTTAGAATCTAAATACAAAATAGCCGAGTAACCATTTTAGAGGTTACGATTCCGGTTGGTTTCTCATAACGATAGCCTTGCTTGACTAGCTATTGGCTCAATCTTACTTTAACTTAATTCGTATCTCCACATCGAATTATCGATTCAAACATCTGTATTAAAACGAGGTGAATCTATAATCCAGACAGCTGCTTAGGGTGGATGAATTGAAATTTGCCAAGCGTTTTTCAAAGACTATACTTAAGGAGTCACTCTTGGTGTTTTAACGGCGATATACGCTGGCGGACGATTAAATAACCCCTACCTACCCTGGTGAATTTGAATCGTAGTTACTGGAACTGTTCGTAGGAATTCACCCCATCGAATGGCACGGCTCTCTGCACCAATGACTCGGCGCTCACAAATGAGGCGACCCACTCTAGAAGTGGTAGGTAGCTAAGGTTATCTTTCTTCTCTCTTTGTATTTTTGGCATTGTTTTTTTTTTTTTTTTGCTCACAATTACGGTACTGGAACCAACCTTCAGGTATAGCAGGTGGCTCACACAACAGAAGAATGCAGCAACTGAAAACCAACGTGTTTTGAGGCTAATTTTCGACTGAATCAACTTCCAAACAAACAAATACAAATCTGTTACTACAACTTGTCTTACATGCAAAAACGATGCACAAATACTTAGAATTACTGTTTAAATTCTTCAACATAAAAAAATTCAAGATATCACCTCGTTCAGGAAAACGTTCAAGCGAAAAAAAAAATCCTCACTGACAATATTCTTGCACCTCGAGTCGATGAATAATTTGCGATGCCACTACTACTTCGTAAAACTCAAATTTGACTTCATTTGATGTTATTGGTGGCCTCCAGCTGGTAGATAAGAATATTCATCAATAAAGAGCAAGCACAAATAATGGTAAAGTAAAAGTACGCAAAGAGGAAATACTTAGTCTGAAGAACAAGTTGTTGATCCATGAAGAAATACACTTTTATTGAATCAAATTTTTTCTTAAGATATTTTCGGTGTTTTTCACAGTAAATGCCATAGTTTTTCACAGTAAATGCCATAGTGTTCATTAAATTTTCCCAGTAAAATCAGCTTCATTGAAAAAAGTAGGAAAGCAGACATTACATAGACAAAGAAAAAATACGAAAATATCTTGTTATGGTAATGTGCAGTTTTTAAGTCCGCGATGAATGTTGACTTTTCAGTTATTAATTTTTTTTAAATAAATTTTTTAATGAATTTTTCTTTGCGATTGTTATTCTTTTTTCAAAGCTTTTCTACAAGAAGATTGATCAGTAGAGGAAGGATAAAGGACAACAAAACAATAAGACTGATTTACAGTTTTTAATATTATCCAATTTTGACTTTGTTTACGAATCTTTCGTTTATAAATTTTGCTTCAAAGCTTTTACGAAATAACTAAATTTGCGACATGATGAAAACTTATAAAAACAAAATATCACAAATAATAGAAAGATAAATAAACAAACAAGTAAAAAGTATGGACTAAATATTGAATATTGAACAGAATTAAATATGACTTGCAAATGTATACCAAAAAAGCACAATTAATTAAATATTTTTGGGAACTCCTCAAAAAAAAGTTGGAAATTATATATTAGAAAGGTAGATGTGAATTATTATTTTCAAAAGTACGAGCTCAGCTGTGCGGTTTTGTCCTCGTTTTGTCGAGGTATTTAGAGTACATTAAGTTTGCCAGTACTTTAGCACAACCCACAGCGGTTAACCAAGCTATCAGTGCCCATTTTATCTGTTTTCAGTTTATACAAGTGCTTTTATGCTTTATTGGTTTCATTGAACCAATTCGTTCTAATTCGAAAAGAAATCACAAATCATGAAAGCTTGATTTCCTACACTTAGACTAAACATTCTAAAAATTCAATTCACCGTGTTTTCCGCAGTAAAAGTATTTTCCTAATGTTTGTTTTCGCGGAGATCTGTGGAATTTCAGTGTCGGTATATTTGTATATGTTTACTAAGTGTTGTCACATACATGAACGCTTGACCTATACAGCTCGAGACGTCTGGGTTTTCAGTGGCTTCCGTAAATAGACTTTTCCGGCTCAGTCCAAAATGGCGACCACAAATTGAAACTGAGATAAAAATAAAGTGAAGTGAACTATTCTATATCCGCATTTGAAAGAGCACCTTTACTTTAGTAACCCTGAAAAGAGTTATGACGTATTATGTCAGGTTCATATCGACTGAGGAAATGGAAAATTGACAAATTTACAGAATGACTTGGGGCATGATGATGATGACGACGGTGATGACAACGGTTATGATGGCGATGATGACGACGACGGTGATGATGATGATGGTGACAGTTATGATGATGATGACGACGGTGATGACGACGGTTATGATGGCGATGAAGATGACGACGGTGATGATGATGATGGTGACAGTTATGATGATGATGACGACGGTGATGACGACGGTTATGATGGCGATGATGACGACGACGGTGATGATGATAATGGTGACAGTTATGATGATGATGACGACGGTGATGACGACGGTTATGATGGCGATGATGACGACGACGGTGATGATGATGACAGTTATGATGATGATGACGACGGTGATGACGACGGTTATGATGGCGATGAAGATGACGACGGTGATGATGATGGTGACGGTGATGATGACGAGGATGATGAAGATGATGACGACGGTGATGATGGTGACGGTGATGATGATGAGGATGATGAAGATGATGACGACGGTGATGATGGTGACGGTGATGATGATGGACGGTGATGATGATGAGGATGATGAAGATGATGACGACGGTGATGATGGTGACGGTGATGACAATGACGACGGTTATGATGACGATGATGATGACGTAGATGATGATAACGACGATGATGATGACTGTGATGACGATGATGATGACGATGATGATGATGACTGGGGGTATGATGGTGATGATGGTGACCGCCGGTGATGATGACTGTGATGATGATGACAGTGGTGATGATCATGATGATTATGATGGTGATGACAATGACGATGATGATCATGATGACGATGATGTTGATAGTGAACAAAAAGTACTCTACAAGTAAACCAACAAAAAATACCCGGAAACAGTAAGGCTCGGCGGTCACTCAGCGGTCGTTCTCATGTTATGTGAAGTTCTGTCGTTACTATGGAAACCATCTTAGAGTCATATTTAGCACACTATAGCTTATTGAAATAAGATTATCTTACTAAATTCAAAAAATACTAGAAACGCCATGCAATAAAGTAGGTTTCACGTTTACTTTTGATAGTTAACTTGGACATATTTGTTCAGATGCTGACTTTTTTGGCCTGGTATTACATTAATTATGAACATGATATTTATTTTGGACAATTGCCTTCTATCTAAGTTTATGTATTTTAGTTTAACTGTGTACCAAGTCCAAGAACAATTTTCGTGTGTTGATATTCTTTTTTCTTTTGTGCAAGAACTCACATGTTTGTTTAATAATTTATATCTCGTGTAAATATTTGGTGTATTTTGTTGCCTTGGTAAATTATTATACATAAAATTGTGTTCCTACAAGGAAATGTTTCTCGGAAAAAATGTTTTCTTCCAAGAAAAAATTTGCTTGTAGAAATTTATTTTCATTACTATAATTTATATCTGATCTCGAACCTCCATTTTGACAATCCAGTATTTGTACATGTACTCTCACACATACTGCTAATGAATCCTTACCTAAACTGGAAGTCATTAAAAAATCGCTATCATAAATCATGAAATGTACTGAAAGTCATGTATAACTATAGAGAACCTTTCCACACAGAAAATAAAGAGGAAATGCTAGAAATTCTATCCAAAAAAGTCATGCTTCCTTTTGCATTTTGAATTTAGCCTTGCATTCAAGATTTGAAAAAGAGTCTCAGTACTATGAACAATACCTTTATATATTTTTATAATAATAATATAATAATAATAATTTATTTGGGGTCGATGACGTGGGAAGTGGTCGCCCAATCTTCCGAGCAACGAGGCTCATGTTAAAAACGCTCGACAAAATAACTAATAAAGAGAGTACAAAAACTATATAATAATATTAAAAAAGTATATATATCTTAAGATTAATCTAGCTAAGTTATGAAACGAGAAAAACGGAAACGAGAAATGCCCTAATTAATGAAATAAGAAACCCTTAAATAGTTAAGGAATAAGTAAAAATATATAAATAATTTTACGAGACATCACTTTGCTGCCACTCCGCGCCCCACGCCCACGGGGGCGGGGGCGTACTCAAACTTAACTGTTAATTGGAACGTTTCCCTTCTGTGTTATATTCATATATTATTGATATATTTATCTGTGTTTAAATGGCTGTCAGATGCAAAAAACTGAAAAAAAATTAAAAAAAAAAAATTATCCTTTTAGATATTTTCTCATTACATGTTCCATGCCATAGCTCTTTGAGTAGTATCATTATCTTTTGTGTGATAGCATTAGCTAATAATTCTACATCACATCCAAGTGCATTCTAATGTGTATGATTGGCTAAACATCTTCCTGTTAACCCTTTAAAAACGTAATATTTGCCCCCCCCCCCCCTTACCCCGAAAAATTTAAGACATATAGGATGCAATGCTTCTTTTACTGAACATTTACTAAAGGTAAAGGGATTTTATATTACTAAAGGCATTTTGAATGTCCCAAAATATTTCTGTTAACCCTTTAAAAACGTAATATTATAAAGGTATTTTATATTACTAAAGGCATTTTGAATGTCCCAAAATATTTCTTACCCCACACCCCTTAAAATCAACCCCCCCCCCCCCCCCCCCGGCCATCGATTAAGGAGAAAGCTTGTTAAGCTCATATATTTTTAATGTATTGTTTGGGAAGATTGCGTAATTAAATGAATATTCAGAATGTCATTTTGCTTTTATCACTCAACCAACTGGTTTCATTTCTGTCACATAAGCCAGCTGGTTATAATAGTAAGAGAGAATACTACAAGCGAATGTTGACTTTTAAACGGTTTAATAGTAAAAGTGTCTTGTAGCTGAAACGTTCTCGTTTTCCTCAGCATCGATTGTCGATAATGAATAAATGATTCAAAAGGATTAGACTTCTATCAGCACCTGCTTGATTAATACTTGAGTCTTATTGGCTCACTCGACTGAGGTATCAATCAGGTTGGTTCATGAGTGACAAACAAGGCATATACTTCGTCCATTAAAGACCTCATACCTAGCTGTTATGAATCCATCTTTAACCAGCCAAAGGGCATCTAAGATCTAATCCATAGATCAAACAATACGGAGCACACGAGAAGATAACACATTGCTACCTTCAAAATCATGGCCTGCGCGGTGAAACTTTGTCGTACTCCGGCTGGTGAGGTAAACCAAAAACCTTCCATCATTTGATGATTTTTTCTTTTTTCTTTTTTTGCCTCGATTTTCAATAACTCACCGTACCCGGAGCCCGCGCACCAGAAAACAAAAACAATGGTGTGCCGGCGAAGAGCCGTTCAGATCGACGGCCGCTAGAAGTGCTATATAAGTGGTTCTTATAGGACACTCGGAGTGTTTTATGGTACGCCGTTAAAAGTAATAACACTGAAATAGCTTGGATAACTACCGTAGTTGATATTTGTCTGGCTTACAGTTCATTTTCTCTATACGCTTTTATTGCTACAATGATAATCTTGCTATTGCCTCGATACATAAACCATGCATCTATTGAATCTGTTATGATAAATCTATTGAATGTTTCTCAGTAGAAGCTAGATAACGTCAGGATAATAATCGATGGAAGTGTCCTCAGTTTTTTCCCGCCAAGCTTGTCGCCTGCATTGTTTTTCGCTCGACTCCATTCCGCTAAATCTATTTGTTTCAACTCCAAGCCAGCTCCTCGGGGTATATTTTACTTGAATACAACTCTATTCATTCCCTTTTATTTCGTTTTCTATACAGGGCTGAAATGAATAAGATTTATATTCCATCCTAATCATATAAGAAAACTGAAAGACAATCTTAGCCGGCGAAAAACAGCAAAAATAAACATCTAGATTGCCAAATCCTGTTTATAATTAAGAGTATTTATGTCTTTGAACAGCTAAGTTCCCTAGAAACCTAGAACCTTGGAAAATATCCATCGATCATTTGCTCTTTTACTTTTACATAAATAAGAAAATAATTTCAGTTTGAAGGCTCTCAAAATTAAACTACACTACATGAAAAACAAAAATAGGTTTGTAAGAAGGCCGAGACTTTCATTTAATATCGGATCTTTCTATGTACTATGATTATTACGGCAAGAATCTTCTCTAGTTTGGGGATTATATTTATTCCACTACCTGATTATTTATTCCAGTAGTCTTTCATTAACGAAAAATATATCCCACGTTTAGAAATATGCTATGCAACTCGCGTTGAATGTATAATTAATAGGCGAGTAGGGTTCGCTACATACACAATATCACAAAGTTTTGACATGTATTTCCTAACAGATGCTTTTAAATTTAGGATAACTGGTATAGTGGTCGATAGTTTGCAATGAATGTCATTCTATATCAAGGAATGTTCTTTGTAACTGAACGCATTTTGTTGCAAATTTTTGAAGACTTTATCAACTGAATTTGGAAGCCCAATGAAAATGATTTGATGTCAAAGAAGAAATGAAATGAAACAGGAGAAAAGGAAAGTGAGAATCGAAAATTTAAGAACAATTGAATGAATTAGAAATAGATATTAGGTGCGAGGAAAAGAGGAGGTTAAAGAGAATGAATGAAATGATTAATGCAACAAGAAAATAATAGAAATGTCGTTATGCTTTGTGAATTTTAACTATAGGATCTATCTAACGACAGAATGAAGAAGGAATAAAGATGGAGGATAGGAAAGTGGGAAAGAGAAAAAAAAAAGAAAAAATAAGAGAAATGGATAAAGGAAAAAAAAATATGAAAAAATTTAAAGAAACTAAAGTGGAAAATTAATAAAAAAGAAATTTTATGGAAGAAAAGAAAATCGAAACCAAGAATCAAGTAATTCAGAGAGATTCGCAACATGGAAGTCGGAAAAGAAAGGAAAAAAAATGCAAGTACCAAAGACTACCCGGAAGTTACAGTGAAATGACTTGTATACTATTCATGGTTAATCAGTAACTATCCGTACTAAACTGATCTCCTGTTGCTATGTTTA